>MCJB01053086.1:0-20827 GCA_002018475.1 Nicotiana obtusifolia
GCGCGCGGACCCTGAGCCAAAAGGATAATGTTGCTGCTGACGGACTTGTTTCTACTTTGTAGAAGACTAAGTCCTTTTTCTTTGTAAATATAGATAGGTTTACTTTATTTACTTTCAGTATGACTTCACAGCTTTCTTAGATCTACTCGTGTAACTTTGGTTTTATTTATTTTAAGCATTATTAGGGGGGTATAAGCATTCAAACATTCAAGCAAGCAAGCAATTCTCTGTACTGGTGTCTCACCCCCTCGACACTGCGTAGTTTTTGTAATAGTCTTTCATTTATTCAAGCAAGCTATTTTTCTCACTTTTCTGCTCAAGCTCTCAGATTCTCTCGTTACTCATAAATTGGTTTTCCCGCACGGCACTGACAATCTAGTCTAGCGTGCGGAGGGGACCTCGGTTGGCGGACGGCAATCGCCCTGACAGCGATTGCTTAGCCTTACGCTACCCTTCCAAAGAATCTCAGGAAGGCGTCGCGTAACATATTATTGTCAAAACTTCTATATACCATATGTGTGCTATTACATAAGCTATTCGGCAGATCTAAAATTTTCAATAGCATGACGGGCATATTTTTCTCAAAATTAACCTATATATAATGGAATATCAATTTAACTTAGTCTATTATATATATATATGATAACACTAACATACTTAAGAAATAATAAACTTGACAACAAACTTGTATGGTAGAAGGCCATTTGATATTAAAGTATTTAAGTATTTGTTTAGTAGTAATTATTGGTACCATCTTTTGCTGAATCAAAACTGTAAAACATTTTATTTTTACCATAAAATTTGCTATCAACCTTTTATTTAGTTGATCAACATATTCATTTATTAGCTAAGATAGCTTTTTAATTTCTATCATGCGGATTGCAAATTGCGTTTTAATCTAATGATGAAAATATTACCCTTATTAAATGCACTACTATTGCCATTGAGGTGATAATTAAGTGTTCTAAAAGAATAAAATCATCTTTTATTGGATGCTCTTTTTCGTTTCCGACACGAAGAAAGAAGTCACTGAATATTGGATCTGTTCTTACTTCATATTTCTTATCAGTTGAATCTTTTTCATTTGAGGTCATAAGTATAATTTTGGCAAGTTAACTTTTACAGTCTCTGCTTTTTGTCGATTTTGTAATTACTGGTAGTATTTGACGGAAATCACCTCCAAACCATTAACTTTTCACCAAACGGTTCATTGATATTCAATATATCTCTAGAACTCCAGACAATTATTTCGATCATTTAACACTTAGCCATAAATGCCTCCATCTTATCAATTTTGCTTTCCTTATTAGTACTATTGCGCTGCTTTGATACATTTGTGATTGTCTTTTCTGTTATTTGAAGAGATATATCAAATCTAAAGTGAGTGGCTTCATAATAAAATATTGTTGCTGATACACCACTTGTTAGTATTGCTAACAGTTTCATGCCTCTTGATCTAACATTTGCAAGTAATGCATGACATAAAAATATTATTTCGATACCATCGAAGGCATCTACAAAAGATAATCCCGATATATCAGAGTCGACTCTTTATAATATAGTCTTGAAATTTTATTCTTGTTCAGGATTTAACTTTGATTGTGCTTCCTCGTACACTTGTATGGCATTCTGAATCTTAATACTATTCTAACCTTTTTTATACTTTGTGTTTTAATTTTTTTTAATTCTAACGCTCTTTTTAAATTTATGTACTCTAAGGGGTTGTTTGGTACAATGTTGGGATATCCCACCTTCTATTTGGGATAACTAATCCCGCCATTTTAGTATAAAAATTATTTCGGTACTATCTAATAACCCAGACCAATATGAGATAAAGCTAACCCCAAACCTTATCCTGGGTTTATTATCCTTATCACACATACCAAATGACACCTAAGTTTTGTTTTAACGTGAAAAATAATTTTACTCATATGATGATAAAAAATAATTGAATTGGATACTCTTGCTAACTAATTAATTTAAAAAATTAAATATTTGGTCTTAAATAAGAAATAATTTATTTTATGTTGATTCAGATCTTAATATTGTTCATCTCTTTTTTTGAATATTAAATCTTAATTATAATTTTATCCACAATAAGTATTATTTTCAAAGAGTAAAAAGATTGATCTGGCATTTTACTTTTAGATATTTGCAGAATCATTAGCTGTATTGATCTTACCAATTATATTTCTTTCTCTTTCTCACATATTTTTATTTTTAAATATTTTCTTAGTTGTTGTTTAATAATTGAGTATATTTTTCAATATTACACGATAAAATTGATAAAAAAATATTTGAGTAGGAAAACAATTCAAATATAATATAAAATATATTACCATGGGAATATTGTTTTTCTCAATTTCAACGCTTTATGCATTCCATTTAACACTACTTTTATATTATTTTTTTGGTATTGGACATTATAGAGTGATAATGCATTGCCAGCGGAGGATTCTTATGAAAGTAATTTTATTAAACCTTCCTACATATTTTTAATAAGAATTTAATGGACAAAAATTTATTATGTTAAAATCTTAAATATTTAAAAAATTAACATAGAAGGTATTGTAGTCCAAAAAATAGTGTTCTTTTCCTTAATATTTTAGGGCTATTTTGATCTATCAATATATTCATACTTTTATAATAATATAGAATCTCCTTTTTCTAAATGAATTTGAACAATATAATACATTCTCAAATTAAATTAATTATAGAACATTATAATACGCTTCAAATTAAATTAATAATAAAATTTTTTTAAGAAGCATATCTTAAAAGTAATAGGATTACATGACTAAAAATATGTCTTTATCCCGAAAGTAATTATACTAAAAAAAAATCTAACGTGTTCCTAAATGTATCAGGTTTATATGCTAACATGTAGTATTATATGTCTATGCCCGAAAATAATTATACTAAATTAGTAGACAGAAATTGCCTTAATTACATTAAGCTTTCCATTAAATCAATAGGTTATATTGGTAAAAAAAGAAATTGAGATAAATATGGAGTTTTAAATAAATTCGTACTCTAAATATGCTCTTCTTTCATTGTTGAAACCAAACTGTAAACATCATCCAAAAAAATAAATGGGTCCGATTAATTGCAGCACTTCATTCAAAAAAGGAGACAAAAATATACTATACGACGTTGAATCACAATAATGTCATAATTAATGTGAAATATATAAACAACGAACAAAAGTAAACAAATAAATTAGATACACACAAACGACTAAAACTAATTGGATTAAAAGGCTAATATCTAGAATTTCGGTTATGTTCTTTTATTATGAGTTATTATGCTTAATATTATAAAATTATTTTTGTAAACAAATATTATATTCATGCTTTTATAATGATATAGATATAGATACAGATACTTTATAGATGTTGTCTTGGTTTAGTGTATGCCAATTTTCCTGTGCCGCAATACAGTATTTGGATGCGTAATGTGTTGCATGTCCTTTTAGAAGATTTTTTGGTCAACGATATTATTGGATGGGAAAATACATCAACGATGCTTTAAATTGTCCACACTTTTTACTTATACATTCTACTTTAAGTTCGTTTTATTTGAATATTTTAACCACATCTTCAATGTGTAATTTAGATACAAAACTAATAGGCAGCCAAACATAAAAGATGCGTGTAATTCACACGTATTTTTTTAACTTAAACAATTTTTTTTTAAAAAGAAAAAGGAATTATTTAAAAAAAAAAAAAAAAAACAACCCCACCATCTTCCCCACGGCCCCAACCACTGCCACAATTCTTCTTCCTCCTGATCTCCACCTCCAAAGTACAATAATCAATAGCATCATCGACTTTGATTCATCTCTTTTAGGTGCTTCTAAAGCTTTCGATGTTGTCAAGAATGTTTTCAAGCTTTTTAATGATTGTTTGAAATCTTTATTAATTGTTCTAATAATTTTTCTAGCGGGCTAATGGGAGAAGAAAGAATCTGAGTCGAGTAAAGAGAAGAGAAACGAAGAAGAATAGATGTTTAGGATTTTATAAATTAAACTTCTTTTTTGTTACGTTTGGTAGAATTTTGAATAAATTTATGAAGTGTGGATTGTTTAGTAGTAGAAGCCAAAACTTACTAATAAATAACATCTGAATAGACAAAACGACGGTGCTAATTGGTTCCAGCAAAGAGTTACTCTCGGGGCATACACAACGACGGTGTTTCGCTAATCAAATTTGGCTTTTAGAGTTAAGGTTTGGTAGCACAGACGCTGTACTTCTCTTCTATGCTCTCTAATTAACTGCCCATTTCGTATATCATTCTTTTAGGCATCCGAGGAATCCGGTAATTCGTTTCATTCTCTTCGCGTTCTTTTCAGTTTATTGTTAATAGATTCAATAGGAAAAGTTACTCAACTTTTTATAATGATAATCTAGAGAGTCAATTGAGAAGAGAACTGCGCTTAGAAAAAGAAATAAAGTACCAACACATAATGTGATACACGATAGGTCATTTATAGTTTTACCCTTTATTTCTGCGCTCCGAGACCTCGACGTGCATAGTTCGTGCCTTTTCAGAGTTTGAACGGTTGCGTCAGGGCACCATGGCGGTATCAGAATATGCTATCAGGTTCAGTGAGTTAGCCCGTCATGCACCTATCTTGGTTCCTACAGCTAGAGAGCGAGTCCGCAGATTCATCGGAGGGCTCGGTTATGATTTTAAAATATGAATGGCTCGAGAGTTGCAGACTAACATTTCATTTCAGCAAGTAATAGATATTGCCAGAATGTTAGAATGTGTTCGAAGTGAGGAAAAGGAGTCTAAGAATACCAAAAGGACTCTGAACTCTAGAGGATTCAGTGGATTCTACTATGCAGCTGTGACTCATCATGGCAGAGGCCCTAGCAATCGGTCAGCCCAGCCTGCAATTCAGAGTACTCGTAATGCTCCGGTTAATACTTTTAGTGCACCACCGACATGAGGTTCTTACAGTGGTTATTTCAGTTATCCGGCACAGACTCAGCATGAGCAGCCGCGACCTCAGAGGGGTTGTTATGAGTGTGATGATACTAGACACATCATGAGAGATTGTCCTAGACTTGGGAGAGGCGAATTTCATCAAAACACTCAGGCTACAGGCTTTAGTCCAGTTAATACTCCACGTGCACAGCCAGTTAGGGGTGGAGGACAGGCGGGTAGAGGGCGCCCTAGAGGGAGGAGGCCCAGCCATAATTGCTATGAATTGGCTGAGGCCGATACACCAGATGTTGTCGTTATCGGTACGATCTTGATTTGTTATAAAGGAATATTTTTCTTAGTTTGATCTGGTTCTGTGAATATCGAGGTGAGTCCTCCTATCATGCTCCATATGGGCGAGCTTCGTAATTCTGTAATCCACTTTTGTGTTTACCCCTATTGGGAGATTCTATGGTGATAGCAATGTCTATCATTCTGTTTTGATCACTATTGAGAGTTATGAGGCTAAAATTGACTTTCTGTTACTCATTACGATGAGTTTTGATGTGATTTTGGGATAATTGGTTACAGATTGTGATTTACATGCCCTATCGATATGGGGGTTCATTATGTATTATGAAATTGTTTATCGAAAATTTATTAAAAGAAGAAAAAAGATATGGAAGGATTTCGATTGGTGGTGTGTGCATATTACTTGTGACTCAGAGCTGAGGATGGGATCCTCACATTTTAATATGATGTGAAATGTTTAAATCGGGCTACAAGCCACGATGGAAGTTATATAAGGACGAGATCGTTATGATGAAAATTTATGTGTTTAAATTATCCCTTGTGAAATTAAATTTGTACTATAGTACTAATAGGGAGTCATGCCTGTTAGACTTATTTGATAATTCTTGTATATGTTTTTATGTGCATATTTAGCCATTTCCTGCTATAATTATTGAGTTTTAGCTTACGAGGTGAGTTCTCAGGTGACGTTAAATGTGACTTGATGATTCGGGTGATTAATTATGATGTTTTCAAGTTCCTCGAATCGTTGTCAGTATTGTGAAGGTTTGAAGCAAGGCTTAAACTGAGACGAAGTTAATTGTAGGTGCTGTAATTGCTTTTGGGCAGCTATTGTGGCCAGAGTTATTATTATGGGCCTATGTATGATGTATTGCGTTATGTGGTTGTGCCGTGCGAGTGTAGGCACGAGTTGCTACAGTCGGTTGAGACTAATGCCGTGTGTTGATGTGAAGATCAGGCCTTTTAAAATTGTTTGGAGTGTAAGAAATTTGGTTCTAAGGTTTATAAGTATGTCTGGAAGAAATAATCTTCAATTGAGATGGCATTGTCGGATCCATATTAAATACGGTGACGTAGAATCACCCGCAAAGGTGTGTGTAATAATATACTCAGCAATTTAATATCCTCGGAAAGATTCTTGGCACGTTCGAGGACGAACGTTTGTTTAAGAGGGGGAGAATGTAACGACCCGACTTGTCGTTTTGAGAATTAACGTTTCATTCAGCGACTTAAGGTCCCGAGAAACTTCGTAACATGTATTATGACTTGCACGTGCGGTCGAGCTTGATTTTGCAAGGTTTGAAATTAAATTGGAAGAATAATCCTTATTTTTGAAGCTTAAATGAAAAGAGTTGACCAAAGTTTGATTTTTGAGTAAACGACACCGAAATGGAATTTTGTTGATGTCAATAGCTTCGTATGGTGATTTCGGACTTAGGCGTATATCCGGATTTTGATTTGGAAGTCCGTAGGACAATTTGACGCATTTTGGTGAAAGTTGGAAAATGGAAGATTTTTAGAAAGTTTGACCGTGAGTTGACTTTATTGTTATCGGGGTCAAAATTCAATTCCGGAAATTGGAACAGCTCCATTATGTCATGTAGGATTCGTGTGCAAAATTTGGGGTTATTCTGAATTGATTTGATAGGTTTCGACATCGAATGTAGAATTTGGAATTCGTTAGTTTTCATTAAGCATGAATTGGTATGCAATTCGTGTTTTAGTGTTGTTTAATGTAATTTGAGGCATCGGCTAAGTTTGTATCATGTTATGAGACTTGTTAGAATACTTGGTTGGGGTCCCATGGGGCTCAGATGAGTTTTGAAAGAGTTTTTGGAAGAGTTTGATGTTTTGAGCATAAACATTTAATGATCCAAAAGTCCATTTTTAGTTTTAGAGATCGAAATTCGATTTCGAGACTTCCGGGAGTTTGATAATGAATTATAGGAATGATATCGAATGTCTGGTCTAATTTCATCAAGTCGCGATTGGGTTTTTAGCGAGAAACATGAGTTAATTGTTTAATGAGCGAAATTGATATCACATTGAGCAAATGAGCTCCAAATTGAGTTTCGGTTGAACGAATAGGTTCGTATAATTATTATTTGTGACTCATAGAACAAGAATCGTCGAATTCTGAGTTCGGATGATTGAGATAGAGCCTTTTTAGTGAAATAATAAACTGCTGGAGTAAACAGTTCTGCTGCGCACCTTTAACGACCAGATTTGGCACTTTTAGCGATGGGAATTGGACTTTTAGCGACCAGATTAGTGTTTTTATTGAGCAGTTTTGTTTTTTAGCTCATTTCAACATTTTTGGAGCTACAGAACTCGGATTTGGGCAATTTTTGAGAGAATTTTCGCTAAATAATTTTTTTTTTTTTGTTTAAATTAGTTGTTTATTGATAGCTTAGCAAAAATTTACAAGAGAGGGGGACATGAACCTTACCTCACCAAAAAAGTACATGTATCTAGTCATTCTAAATTGTTGACTATAGATACCTTGATAGTAAGTGAGTCCTATACAGAAAAGATGTTTTATAGGATCTAGGTCGTTTGTACATAAATTGTCGTGGATGTATATTATGCTAAGCCTCTGGGGGGTGATGTTTTTATAGGTAGAAGGTGATTGAAGCAATTGTAATAGAATGAGCACCGGTAGTGCTAATACCACACAAAATAATTGCACCAATGACCAACCCCTATAAGAAGCATCCCCTGTTGATATGTGTACCAACTCCAGTTGATGCAAATTTGCGTTGCTGGGAGGTCTTTGTGTGGATATTTCAGATTGTGCAGTTGATCTGTTGCTTCCTTCTCCAATTTTTTTGCTTTCCTTTGTTGCCTTGTATTGTTGAGATTTGAGTTTCGTTGTTTTCATTGATGTACGATCTGGCCCTTGGTTCTTGCTGCCTGCCGGGATTAGGGAAGCTGACTGTTGGTTCAAGGCATTGCTGTGTTGTTGCCGATATCTTTTTTTCCTGCTCTTGTGGTGTGCAGACCTTGTTCTTACATTAGTTTGCTGCCAGATGCTTCTTGTAAGTGTTTCCTACTCGATTTTCATTATATTTCATGATTCCATAATTATTTTCATCTTTTATTAGTAAATCAATTGAAAGAAAATGAGATTTTTGCAAAATCTTTCAAAAATGAAAATTTAAGATTTGGAGGTCGATTAATTATCGGAATTTGGTAAATTTAGTATGGTTGAACTCGTATCGGAATGGGTGTTCGGATTTCGTAAAAATTTTGTAGGGTTCCCAGAGGCGGGCCCCGCGTTGACTCTTTAATGAGAAATTTTAAGTTGACGTTTTATTATCTGGAATTGTTTCCAATGAATTTTGATGAAGTCTCCAGAGGTCAATTCAAGCAAGAAGGCTATTTTGGAATATCGGCATAACTTCAAAAAGGTAAGTATCTTGCCTAACCTTGAGTGGGGGAGTTACCCTTTAGGCGTTGAGTATTATGTGGAAATTATGTAATTAAAAATCATGTACGCGAGGTGACGAGTACGTACTTGGTTTATATGTGCAAATTACATTGGTTGTTATTCGTAGATGCCTTTATGTATTAAATTGAAAAATTTTGGGGCATAGTAAATCCTTTATTTGTCATGCCTCATTCCTTATTTATCGAGGTTGTTTTTATATGATAATTTGGTGTGATTTTCACTTTCATTTTTATGTGAAATATCGTGGTTAGTTGGGTTGACATTTCGTGAAAATAATTTCATTATGGATTTTTCATCTACAAATAATTAATTAAATAAGTTTAAAAAGAGGCGTTAATATATTTATCAAAATTTGGATTAAAGCAGGTGTCTTCCTATGCTGAGTTACTTTTCTATCTCTGTTATTGTTTTTGAGGTTTTATATACGTTGTGTGTAGCATTGGGCTATTTGCTGTGAAATTAAGTGATTTTTATTGTATCTTTGGAGTTGGTTGTGGCCGGTGGGCAAATTGTGATATGAATTGTTGTATTGTGTTGCCGTTTAAACACTCTCCTTGATGTTATTTACGCTTCCTACCTTGCTTATTAATAATATACATGTGCTTGGTAAGGAAGAATGTAAAGCACGAAGGGTAATGCCGTGCCATTTCATATTCATTATCAAGTGAGGGAGAGTGTAAAGCACGAAGGGCGATGCCGTGCCATTTCAATTATATTATCATGTGAGGAAAGGTATGAAGCACGAAGGGTGATGTCGTGCCATTCATATACACTAAAATGCACGAAGGATAATGCTGTGCCATTTCATATACATTATCATGTGAGGATGAAAGTAAAAGCACGAAGGGTGATGCCGTGCCATTATTTTTATATTATCATATGTTCATGGCACGAAGGATGTTTCTGTGCAGGCGAGGACAAGAGACATAAATTATATTGTGATATCTTTTCGTTGTGTATACATCCATGCCTTTATCTTGAGTTGTTATTGTGCACCAATATTTTCTATGTGACTTGTAGTTGTTATTGCTTCCTGTGTGCCTCCCACTTTATTTCTTTTATTGTTATTGGCATTTCTTTCACCTAGTTCGTACTGTTATATGTATGCTCTGTGAGAAAGAGATAAATGCACGAAGGGTGTTGCCGTGCCAATTGATTTGATCTGCATATAGATATTGGGCGAGAATGAGACAAGTGCACGAAGGTATTATGTGCCATTTGATGTGATATCTTGAATATATTTCTCACACCAGGAAAGATAAATGAGGTGTCACATAATGACTTTTACTTGAAAAAGTTATATTCGAAAAGCATTTACTTGAAAGAATTATATTCGAAAGATATTTATTTGAAAAATGATATTCGAAAGATATTTTTTTTGAAGGAATTATATTCGAAGGATATTTATTTGAAAGAATTATATTCGTAAGATATTTATTTGAAAGGATTATATTCGAAAGATATTTATTTGAAGGAATTATATTCATAAAATATTTATTTGAAAGGATTATATTCTAAAGATTTCTATTCGAAAAACTTGAAGATGAAAGATGTATATTTTGAAGGACTTGATTAATTGGCTGTGCTTGTGTTCATTATTCATTTGGACAGTATTTATGGTGTTCTTGTTGCCTTGCTGTTTATATCACTAGTTGATTGTTGTTGCTATCACTGTTATTTGTTTTCTATTATTTATGTATGCTATATTGCACAGGTTAATTGACTAGTGAGTGTCTTGACTGTACCTCGTCACTACTCCACCGAGGTTAGTTTTGATACTTATTAGGTACCGACTGTGGTGTACTCATACTACACTTTTGCATATTTTTGTGCAGAGCCAGGTATTGAAGATATTGGACTCGGATAGAGTTAGTGTGTTGATCGCGAGGATTCAAGGTAGAGCTGCTTGGCCGTCGCAGTCCGTTGGAGTCTTTCTGCTTTATTGTACTGTCAACTCTTATTCGAACAATATTGTGTATTCGATCCTTGAGATCATTGCATGTATTCAGTTAGAGTTCGTGACTCAGTATTACCAGTCTTGGGAGGTTGTTATAATTATTTTCACTGTTGGTTTAGATACTTGTATAAAATTATATGTTTAAAAAAAATGGCTCGAAATGAACTTGTAATCGGCTTACGTAGTCTTAGAGACTAAGTGCCATCACGAAGCCTGTGGTGGGATTTTGGGTCGTGACAATTTATGTAGTTTCACTTGTATGAATTGTTAAATGGTAGATACCGTTGAGTTGTAGTGCAAATCGGAGGAAACAGTCTTGGGAGGTTGTTATAATTATTTTCGCTGTTGGTTTAGACACTTGTATTAAATTATATATTTTAAAAAAGAATGGCTCGAAATGAACTTGTAATAAACTTACCTAGTCTTAGAGACTAAGTGCCATCACGAAATCTGTGGTAGGATTTTGGGTCGTGACAATTTATGTAGTTTCACTTGTATGAATTGTTAAATGGTAGATACCGTTGAATTGTAGTACAAATCGGCGAAAAAAATAGGTAACTATATATATTTCTAACCTGCTTTGGTTGTTATAGTGTGAAAATATTAAAAATTTTCATTGTATATCTCAATATAATAGCCATTTTGGCCGATGACGTTGGAACTTAATGAGTTTCTTTTAAGACTTACTACAACATCAATAGTATGAACAATTTTATTACACCACATAGTAATAGCTCTTCTGGTGCTCTAAATTAATTTTGTACTATTAAATATGCTAGGACACCATCCTTATGGTGAATACCTCCTCCATGTAAAAAATTATATTATTATTACCATGGTCAAAATTATTATAGGCAAGATCCATTTCTTGCTTTACTTTTAAAAGAAAAAAAATTTCTATAAGGCCTGGTAGAATATTTTTGACGTATTATAGGTATGCGACCAATGACATATTCAAATGTGATTATACAATAATGTTCATTCTATTTGTTACACTCAAACTAGAGGGGGATATACATTGAACAAAGCGGTGTCACGCGACACCGCTTCATTGGAAAATTTTACTAAGCATATGTAGTTATATTGTGTCGAAACGAATAATAAATATAAAATGATACCAGTTGACATGTATTCTTATTTGGCATGTTGATTAGGTTCCCTGTTTTGCTTTAAGACGTCGGAGGTTCGGACCTCAAGTAGAACATATATTTTAACAAATACTGTGGTTAAATAGAATTGAACTCAAGACTGCTTCTAACTTGTGACTGCACTAAGACTATTACTCATTTAGAAATGTGATAATTGACATTTTTTGTTACACACTCTTATGTGAATATCGACATCGTTTATAAGAAATCATGCGTGTGCCCCTGGCTCAAACCTCCCTTAGAAGCTAGTTGTGGAAGTTATATAATCATGCATAAGCATGTCCTTATTCATAACTTATTACATATTGTCACGTTTACTTTCAAGAATGGATCTATATTCACAAATTTATTACTAGTCGCATTCTCTTCAAGAAATAGATTATAATCATCTGGACGTGCTTTATTATTTTTTCATCCTACATTGATAATAAACATTGCCTTCACTTTTGAAGGATTACCTTGAGAATTCTTATTGTTTTTCTTTTTATAATTACTAAACATGGTGCACCAGGATTTGAATATGGTGTCTTACCCTCGTTATGATACACCGGGACTCGAACATGCATGATATATTATCCTCATGTAATGTTTATCATAATTTTTCTTATTCATTTTAGTAAATGAAGAGATTTTTCAACTGTTTTTGTGACGACCCGGCCAGTCATCTCGTGTTTACCGCTCCGTTTTCCCCCTTCTACCTTATTATGCCTCGTTATCCGTGTTTATGTAATCACGTTGAATGGTTTCCGTTCGGAGTAGATTGGGTAAGAAATGAGACACTTAGTCTCTTTTAAGAAGGTTTAAATGGGAAAAGTCAACCGAATGTTGACTTATGAGTTAGAAGGCTCGGATGTGAATTCCGAAAGTTGCTGTAGCTTTGATATGTGATTTGTGACTTGTGTGCAAAATTTCAGGTCATTCGGACGTGGTTTGGTTGGGTTTAGATCAAAAGAGCGATTTAGAAGATTTTTGGATCCTTAGGCTTGAATCCGACGCGAATTGGAGTTAATAGGTTGTTTAGAACGTTCCAAAGGTTGGAACACGTTCGAATAGTGTTATGGGAAAGGTTGGCATGTTTAGTTAAGGTTCCAGAGGCCTCGGGTGAGTTTCGGGTGGTTAAACGGACTAATTCGTCGTTGGAAAAGAAAGTTGCAGAAAAACCAGATGCGAGAATGCGGACCGCATATCTTAAATGCGGACCGCATATCTCACAGGGAGATCGCAACCCCAGGCAGGTTCCTGGGCAAAGTTCAGGTCAGAAACGCGGTAGGAATGTGGACCGCATACCTAACATGCGGACCGCATATCTGACATCGAGACCGCAAACTAAGACGGTGAACTGAACAAAATGTAATGTCAAGAATGCGGTCGAAATGCGAAACGCAAACATGAAATGCGGACCGCATTTCACCATGCTGAGATCGCATATCAGGACAGAAACCTGGACAAAATCAATGTCCAAAATGCGTCCAAAATGCGGACCGCATACCTGTTATGCGACAGGTATGCGATAGGGCCCGACAGGGGTGTTTTGTCTCGATTTTTGGCTCCTTTATAAATAGAAAATCAGTGCCCATTTGCCATGCAAGACCCATTTTCATTATCCACAAAGAGAAACACCTCCAAACACCATAAAATCACAACAAATCAATCTCAAAAACTATATCCAAAAGAGATTTTCTTGGACAAACTCTTAAAAGAGGGGATTTTGGCCATCTTGAATATAGTTGGAACTATAGACCTTGGATTGCAACTAATCTTGAAGGGATTTTTGGAAGATTTTCAAGGGAAAACATCGAGGTAAGTGTTCCTAACTCAATTTTTGAGGAATTACCTCAGTTTATCACTGTTTTTAGCAATTAATTGGTGATTTAAGTTGGGAAAATTGTGAAAAACCCTTGAGTTAGATTTTAAGATTTGGAGGTCGATCCGATGTCGGAATTCGATAAATTTTATATGGTTGAACTCGTGAGGAGATAAGGAACCCGTTGGGATGGAAATTACTGAATTTCGGGAAGTGGGCCCGGGGCTCGGGTTTTGCTAATTTCGAGATTTCTTAGAAATTTTGATTGTTTTCGCTTGGGCTTTGTTTCCTCGACATAATGTGACGTATTTGTTCTGAATTTGGATAGATTCGACGCACGTGAAGGCCAATTTGAAGGGCAAAGGCGTCGCGGGCTAAGGATTTAGCCGGTTTGAGGTGAGTAGTGATTGTAAATGATGTTCTGAGGGTTCGAAACCCCAGATTTGCACATCGTAGTGCTATATTGAAGTGAGGCACACGCTCGATGATGAGCGTGGGGTCGTTTACTACTGGGAATGTGACTTGGTCCGTCCCGATTGATGATTTTTACTACATATTTGATTGAAACCTATTTGATATCATCATGTTTTGTGCTGATTGCCATATTTGGGCTTCGTGCCAATTGTTTGAACCCTTCGGGGATTTTTATCACTATTTCCTCACTATTTGTACTTATTACTTGAACTCAGTCATGTTGTTTCCACTGTTGTACAACTCAGCCACTTTTTATTCAGTTTTGAGATTTACACAATATTTGAAATGATGTTTGGGCTGAGAACTACTGTTTTACTATGCCCGAGGGGCTTGTGATGATTTTTTGACTGAGTGCGGCCGAGGGCCAAGTGTGAGGTTTTAATGAGTAATATGAGGCCGAGGGCCTGAGATACTATATATACGCCATGAGGTGGCTTGATTGATATGAGGCCGAGGGCCTAGATGTATGCCACGAGGTGGCTTGATATAGCGCTTGGGCCGTAAGGGGCCCCTCCCGGAGTCTGTACACCCCCCGTGAGCGCAGGGTACCCAGAGATAATACAGTTGGTAACAATGATAACTGTAGGTTACGGTTGGTAACAATGACAACCGGTAACCAGAGATAATATAGTTGGTAACAATGACAACTGTAGGTTACGGTTGGTAACAATGACAACCGGCAACCAGAGATAATACAGTTGGTAACAATGACAATTGTAGGTTACGGTTGGTAACAATGACAACTGGTAACCAGAGCTGTGAGATTGATACTGAGCCCAGGAATATTACAGTTGGTAACAATGACAACTGTAGGTTACAGTTGGTAACAATGGCAACTGGTAACCAGAGCTGGGAAGATTTTTAAATGATTTCTTACTGATTTACTGTTTTCAAATAATGATTTACTGCTTCATTATGCATTGCCTTGTGCTTTACGTGTTTCCTTACTTTCAGTCATTATTTATATGTGCTACTCACTGAGTTGGAAGTACTCATATTACTCCCTGAACCATGTGTCTAGATTCAGGCGTTATTGATTCCGCTCCGAGGCATTGACTACGACTGTCAGAGTGGTGATTCAGAGACTACGAGGTAGTTGTTGGCGTCCGCAGCCCCGTATCTCTTTTATCTTGTTGTTCCCACTATCTTCAAACAATTGTGCCAAAGATATTGTAATAGTAATCTTATTATTAGGATTTTCATTAGTTGCTCATGACTTTGTGACACCCCGGTTCGGGCTGTAGTCGGGATGGTTCACTATATTTTTCCGTAAATTACTGTTATTAAACTGTACTTATATTATTTTCGTATTGTTTAACTATTTGAATGAAGTTTAGTTTGAATTGTCTGGCCTTGTCTTTATGAGAGGCGCCATCACAATCATGGTTGAGAGTTTAGGTCGTGACAGATTTAGGCAAACTCCCAATTAATTTTGGAACGGTGATTCATACGCACTATAACCTCATAAAATACTATTAACAATATCACCTTAATCTTTATTATAAAACATAAGACAGAACTTCTGATAAACCAAAGCCACAAGTTCATTTGGTAAGAACATGTAAGCATACAAAGATTTCGTATTGGACAGTGAGCTAAGCACAACGAGAAAATGACAAATAAATTAAACATTCAATAAATTACCTATTAGCTTGTTAGATTTCTGTTTTATTCAAATGGTTGAAGACGGAGAGTATTAAGGCATTAAGCAATATAACTGTAAATTGCTTATTCTTTCCCAATTCTCAAAATGAGATTAACCAGAACATGGGCTTGCAAGAAGTAAAATGGTTGACTTTGTGCTGATAAAGTCTTAAGAAATTTAGCTTAAAGTAACAATATAAAATAAGAAAATATAATAGATAATAGAAATAGAAAAGAAGAGAAAACTTTCTTATTTCTTTTCAATATTTTCTAAGTGTATATAACATGATTCTCATTACTACTTATTCAGTAACTTATAAAAATGTGGGAATTACAATCATAATAGTGAAAAATCACTTTTCTCGGAGATATTCACCATAATATTTTAATATTTTATAACAATTTTGTTCTGGCTCAGTTATTTTAATTAATGTAACTACTTGAAAAATCCCACTTAAAAATTATAAGAAATAAAAGAGTGTTATAAAATAAAAACTGTAAAGTAAATAAATCAAAGACAAGTATAGAGAGAGATTGATATATTATTCAACTTCAAACTGATGTACATAATGAACTGAAATCTCCTCTGTTTATAGAAGAAAGGAAGTTGTTGTGTAAGCTGCTATTGCAAGCTGATGCGTAAGCTACTAGTTCTAGTTGCTGTATAAGTTGCTACTGCAAGTTGCTGTATAAGCTGCTTCTAAGCTCCTACTGCAAGCTGCTGTGTAAGTTTTCGTGTAAGCTGTTATTGTACCAGCTATAGATAATCTTCTACATGGGGTAATATTTATCCACAATGGAATACCAAAATGATAAGCTTCTTCAGGAGGCTTATTTCCAATAGAGTACTAAATGGATAAACATATTTACGACGGAGGCCAACATGGATAAGCTTCTTCAGGAAGCTTATTTACAATGGAGTACTAAATGGACATCCACAATATAATATATTTATAACACTCCCCCTTGGATAGTCATTTAAAAGATAATGTGCCTAATTAAAATCTTACTAGGAAAAACCCCGTGGGAAAAAAATTCTAGTAAAGGAAAAAGAGTACACATATATAGTAATACGCATTGCTGCCTCATTAAAAACCTTACAAGAAAAACCCTGTCGGAAAAACCTTAGTAAGAAAAAAGAGTACAACGCGTATTTTATTCCCCCTAATAAAAATCTTGTTTCAAATATTTTAGTCTCCGCATTCCAATCTTGTATACCATCTTCTCAAAATTGAAGTAGGTAAAGATTTAGTGAATAAATCTGTTGATTGTCACTTGAAATAATTTGTTGCACATTGATATTACCATTCTTCTAGAGATCACGTCTGAAGAATAACTTTGGTAAAATGTGTTTTGTTCTATCTCCTTTTATGAATCCTTCCTTTAATTGGGCTATGCATGCAGCATTGTCTTTGTATAAAATTGTGGGTCTTTTATCACATTCCAAACATTTTTCTCGAATGAAATGAATAATTGATCTCAACCATATGCATTCCCTACTTACTTCATTAATAGCTATTATCTCATCATGATTTGAAAAAGTAACAACAATAGATTACTTTGTGGAATGCCATGGTATGACAGTACCTCCACACGTAAACATATACCCGATTTGAGATCGAGCTTTATGGGGATCAGATAAATAACATGCATCTGCATAACCAACAAGATTTTCACTACCTTTGTTACCATAAAACAACCCATATCAAGAGTTCCCTTTAAATATCATAATATATGCATAATCCTGTTTCAATGACTCCGTGGAGAAGAGCTATATCTTGCTAATAAATTAACAAAAAATGCTATATCAGGCCTTGTAGCATTAGCAAGATACATAAGTGCACCAATTGCACTGAGATAGGGTATTTCAGGACCAATGAGGTCCTAATCCTCTTTTGGAGGTCGGAACAGATCCTTATTCACTTCAAGTGATCGAACAACTATTGGTGTACTTAATGGGACACTTTGTCCATATAAAGCGTTTTAAGACCCTTTTTTTATAGGCAGATTGATGGATAAAGATCCCGTCTATTAAATATTCAATTTGCAGACCAAAATAAAGTTTTGTCTTTCTAAGATCTTTCATCTCAAATTCTTTCTTAAGATATTCAATTGCCTTTTGGAGCTCTTCTGGAGTACCAACAAAATTTATGTCATCAACATAAACAACAAGTATAACAAATTCTGATGTCATTTTCTTTATAAAAGTACATGGACAAATAACATCATTTATGTAACCCTCTTTCAACAAATATTTACTGAGGTGATTATACCACATACACCCAAATTGCTTTAAACCGTACAAAGATTTTTGTAATCTGATTGAATACCTTTCCCGAGATTCGAATATGCTTCAGGCATTTTAAATCCTTCAAGAATTTTCATGTTGATTTAATCCAATGAGTCATATAAGTTAGGACTTGCATTTAAATGGCATGACCTCTTCAAGTGTCTAGACTACAGGTTTGATCCTCACAATCTTTTGTAATATTGTGCATTATATTGTATCAAATATATCGTCGACGATCATTTTATATTGATTCTGAGCGACATAAATTGTTGAGATCTCATCACTTTCTTTATTTTTAGGTACATGAACTTCTTCTGTAGTTTCATGAATGTTATGTCGTGGGCTCTTCTAGAGCTCATTTCCTCCTTATTATGATCATTTTGATCATTTTCTCCTATCTTTTTTCAAGGATTTTTACAGTTGGAACCGATCGGTCTACTACGTTTCATGCATGCAGTAAACTCTATCCTTCATGGATTTTAACTCTAATAGGAGCATTTGCAGCTGAAATATGATATTTAATTTTGGATGAGCAAATGCTTCTGGCATTTGACTTGAATTATCTTCTGAATAAGGATCATATTAATGATAATTCGATTCATATAGCATATTTTTCAGTTGCTTATTCCATCCCCAAATATTAGAAAAACTAACATATATTCCCAATCTTCTTTGGAAAACCTATCTTTGTGCATTGTGGTAGAGAAACTAATCATATACCATACATCCAAAGTTATGAGATAGTAAAAATATTTAATTTATAATGCTAAACCAATTATGAGGGGAGGACTTATCATATCTTGTTGGTCTTATGCATAAAAGTGCTGTTGTATGCAATTTAGAAAATTATATACCTACAGAGGAAGCTTTGTTCTCATAAGCAATAGTTTAGATATTAATATAAGGTATTCAATGCTAAATCAGCTTGGATATAAACCAACATTATCAAGATGAACTGTCTTGACTTCATAATCTGAAAATTATGCTATTAATTGAGAAAAGCAATTTCAAATACCAAACTCCAAGTTGACAATAAACACACATGTAACCATCTCATATATGCATCTATAAGTGGTTCACATGATAAGTGAATGTGCTCATATTCACCTTTTATATATTCCAGAATTCAAGGGTCTTAGTCTCAACTTTAGCTGGTATAATCAATTTATTATGAGAACAAGCAACACAAGAGAATTTTTGAAGAATCTTCTAGTTCTTCAATATATGCTTATCATAATTCTCAATTGGTTCATCATACTTAAATCGGATGGCAATATCGGTTATACGGACTGATAACTTATTTGCACTTGAAAACTTCAAGTTTATCATGGAATATACTATCTTTCAGTAAACTTCTGATTTTCTGTGACATAAACTTTTGCATCAGTAAAGTTCTGGTTTACAGTGGCTACTTTTGTATCCGTAAATTTCTGGTTTACAATAGCTACTTTTGCCTCAGTAAAACTTCTGGTTTAGTGACTGCTTTTGCATCAGTAAACTTCTGGTTTACTGTGATACGTGATGTAGTACAGATCGAAGAATAATGTGGGTAACCTCTCACATACATATTATTTTACCCCCTATGATTGTGGAAACATGAGATTTTCAATCTTCCAATTATTTAGTCTTAATATGATAGTCATTTGTATTAGTAAACTTCAGGTTTACTTATGTTTTGACATAATCATATAATATAAATGATATATTTGTATATAAGTTCTTCGAGAGCCTTCATTTATTATCCACAATCTAATATTATTCAGGCACTACTGGTGTCATGTGTCTTTTAGACAAACAGTTAGCTCTTTCGGAGTTTTTGATATATTTTGTCGTTTGTCACGACCCAAGCCGGAGGGCCGCGACCGGCACCGGACCCTACTCAACGGGCGCCGGCGTACCCTTCATCTAACTTTCCTTATTATCTATAAGGCTTGTCATATGCATATAATCTCGAACAATAATTATAATGAACCGAGATGTCATGCCATGATACGAACATACTTATATACATAATATGTCCCATAAGGCTACAATGCAAAACCATAAAATAAAATATATACATTTGCCGACAAGGCAATTCAACTGTACATAAGCCAACCCATTACTTGTCTATGCATAAATTGACACTTGTCTATGAGCTTCTACAAAAACGTACATAATGTAACCTACGTCGGAACAGGGCCCCGACGTGCCCATAATGCCTACAACAAAATGCATACCAAGACTATGGCAAGTCCGAAGGTTGGATCTCGCCAATATCCGCTGAACTGGACAACCTACTGTGGTGGGGGAGCCTCGTCTATCTGTCAGCCCGGACCTGCAGCACGACATGCAGCGTCCACAAATAAAGGACGTCAGTACGGATAATGTACTGAGTATGTAAGACAGGAAACATAATGTAAGAACAATAATAAGCATCAGGGTAAGAGACATACAACCTGTACCATCTGAATGCCTCTGAGGGCGACTAACCATGTCATGCTTGACATGCATATGCATATACATATATTTATATCCTTTTTAAAATCATCATATACATATATACGCCTCTGTGGGCCATCATCATCTCATACATATGCCTCTGTGGGCCTCCTCATCATCATACCCAACTGATCAGTGGTTGCACAATAGGTGCCATACCCGGCCGACTATAGCGCGGCTCGGTAGAGTAACATAGCTGTCGACTATAGCACGACTAAGTAGAGTAAAACATATACATATGTATAGTTGCACAATAGGTGCCATACCCGGCCGACTATAGTGCGGCTCGGTAGAGTAAAATAGATAATGCATGCTGGACTCATAAGAGTCATACTAC
>MCJB01053087.1:0-20817 GCA_002018475.1 Nicotiana obtusifolia
ATTTTCACTATCACTGTCAAGCTTACGGGTGCTTAACAAACCGTTACAACCACAAAGACTTGATCACACAAGCTTTGCAAATGTTAGACTTGCGGGTGCCTAACCAACCGTTACACTCACGAACACTTGAATCCTTACAAGCTCCGTGAACAACAAGGAAGACACTCTTCCTCACAAGTGTATGACAACACTATTTTTCACTCGAATTACAACTCTCTCAAGAGTAGATGAAGTGAATAAAATTACAGCTCAAGAACACAACAATGCTTTCAAGAAATAGCTCAAAATATAGCTCAAAGAAGTAAGAATACTTGAAGCAATTTATCTTATGATTTTGGGTATTGTGTTGTGTTCAAATGAGGTTTAAGAGGGTGTATTTATAACCTCAAAACCTCATATAACCGTTGGCAATATTTGGCTAAACTCCCATTTGAGAAAACAAGAGTTTAAGGGCAAGAATACTTCTGCCCGTTGCCCACTAATCGATTATTTCAAATAACTAATCGATTAGTATCAAAAACTATCCGTTGTAGCCTAACGGTAACCCAGATAATCGATTATTTCAGTCAGATAATCGATTATCTTGCTCAGATAATCGATTATTTAAGGCTGATAATCGATTCCTAAACTCTCTGGAATTTGCTACAGTAACACTGCTACAGTGATGCTGCTACAGTGACATTGCTACAGTAACATCAATGTATGGTTCTTTCCTGAAAAATTCCAGCGCAAATTTTAATCAATTATTTTGGTATTTTGTGAAAACCAATTGTTTTGAAAAATGTTTTAATTTGTGTTTGAAATCGTTTTAAAACTTTAAGCCAAGTTATTAAAGACGATAAATAAATCAAACACATTAAAACTCAAAATAACATTAAGACTAAATGACAACTTCATTTGTCTTCAATCTTTTTGCTTCATCGACTTGTTCCATGCATAGACTCCTAGTATCTTGAAAGCTCGACTTGTACTCTAACAAAGTCCTTAGCAATCTCAGTAGTTTGTCCATGATGGTTTGTCGATTATCAAAACCTATAACAAGACACAAAGTCATTAGTTAAGGTTACATAAATAAGAATGCATTTTCCAACATCATTTTCATCATCAATCTTGAGGTAAGAGATTTCTACACATTGTAAGTTAAATACATGAATTATATGTGAATTTGAAACATGAAAAGTTATGGAAATTATGAGATTTTGGTAGAAAACCTAGAATTTGGTATTTTTGGATTTTTACCACGAAATTGGATATGAAATTAGAAATAAATTATATAGTTGAGTTTGTGCTTTTATGAGTAATGATTATCTTAAAGAACTTTCGGAACCCGGGCACGTGAGCCCGTGGGCCCGTGGGCCCGTGGGATGACTTAGTTGACTTTTCGAACGGAGTTGGAAATTATTATAAATTAATTAATTATGAGTGTTGGAGTATATTTTGATTGATTTGCATGTTGTTTGACTAGTTTCATATCGTTTGGCTTTGAATTGAGGATTTTGAGAGGTATTAGAGCTGGTTATTAGAACTACAGAGCGAGGTAAGTCTCCTGTCTAACTTTGTAAGCGGGAAACTACCCTGTAAGTATTAAAATTATTATGTGCTACTAGTTGTGGGTTCTACGTACGCATGAGGTGACGAGAGTCTGTACGTAGCTAAAAGTATGTTTATGTCCAGGTAGACTTAGGACATTATCATGTAATATTTGAATATTTGAACTCATTTTGCTAGCTTAATTAAGTGAGCTTATAATTGAAATTGATTTGGGAATATATTAGGCCGAGCTTTATCACCTTGAGTTTTGGAGAGATATTTGATAAATGGTAAAGGTCATGTTTACTTTATGCTCCTACACCTGTGTTGTAAGCACGTGACTCGTAATTCGATAAGTTTCTTCCTTTTCTGTGGATTGGGCCGAACGCCTCGGCAGTATATTGAGATGCATCTCTAGTTCGCGCCGGTCGACCCTCGGTAGTGTACACACCACTTTGGATCGGGCCGTACGACCTCGACATAATCGTGCGTGATACCGCTAGCAGTCCCAATATTCATGAGATTCCCCTTTTATTGAGGCCTGACATTTATATAGCATTCCTTATAAATTTGGGATTGCATTTGATATTTCTGATCTGTTGAGATAGCATAAGATATTTGAGAGACTTAAATCGTCAAAAGAAATGCTGGAGGATTATATTAGTTACTGTTTTACCTTATTATTACCGTTGTGCTTTATATCTGTTTATGAATTATCATATTGATTTATTGGACCACTAGTAAGTGTCAATGTCGACCCCTCATCACTACTTCTCCAGGATTAGGCTAGATACTTACTAGGTACGTGTTGATTTTCGTACTGTAACGACCCGGCCGGTCGTTTTGAGAGTATTAGCCCTGATCCCTTATTTATTGCTCCCTCTACTTTATTTTGTGATTATGTGACTTGTCAGGATGCTTGGTGTCGGGTTCGGTTGAGTTTCGGGGTGAAATGGGACATATAGTCCCTAAAAATAGAAGTATAAGTCGTAGGACTTGACCGTAGTTTGACTTGTGTGATGATGACTTCGGAATGGAGTTTCTATGGTTCCAATAGTTTTGTATGGTGATTTTAGTCTTAGGAGCACGTTTGGATGTTGATTTGGAGGTCAGTAGGTCATTTCGGCGTTAATTGACAAAAGTTGGAAATTGGTGGAATTTTGGGAGGTTTGACCGAGAGTGGACTTTTTGGTATCGTGGTCGGATTTCAATTTCGGAAGTTGGAATAGGTTCGTAATGTCAATTATGACTTGTATGCAAAATTTAGGGTTAATCGGACGTGATTTGATAGGTTTCGGCATCGGATGTAGAAGTTAGAAGTTCTAAAGTGCATTGGGCTTGGATCAATGTGCAATCCGCATTTTTAGCATTGGTTGATGTGGTGTTTGGCCTCGAGTAGGTCCGTTATGTGATTTAGGACTTGTTGGTATATTTGGTTGAGGTCCCGGGGGCTTAGGGTGTGATTCGGATCATGTTTGGCGCATTTCAGAACATTTTGGATCATGTGGTGTCTTTCTACGCGTTCGCGATGATTGTGCTTTTAGCGGTCAGTCTAGCCGATCAGATCCGAGCCAGCTACAGTAGCCACGTCCTTCTAGAGCTTGTTTTTAGTATGGTGACACTTGTCATATGGTGAGGGATTTCCCCAGACTCAGGCGGGTGCACCTCCACAGGCCACTCAAGCACCGCGTGCTCCACCGGACCCTTGGACTATAGTTACAGCACCAGTTACCACTCCACATGCACAGCCAGCTCGAGGTGGAGGTCGAGCCGGTAGAGGTCACCCTAGAGGGGGAGGCCAGGCCAGATATTATGCCCTTCCTGCTAGGACAGAGGCAGTTGCATCAGACTCTGTCATCACAGGTATTTTTCGAGTCTGTCATATAGATGCATCGGTTTTATTTGATCCAGGCTCCACTTATTCCTATGTGTCATCTTGTTTTGCTCCGCATTTGGGTGTATCCCGTGATTCTTTGAGTTCTCCTGTTTATGTGTCTACACCCGTGGGAGATTCTACTGTTGTTGACCATGTGTATTGGTCGTGTTTGGTTGTTCGTTTTGAGACCATAGCCGATTTATTATTGCTCAATATGGTGGATTTTGATGTTATTTTGGGCATGAACTGGTTGTCTTCCTATCATGCTATTCTTGATTGCCATGCTAAGACGGTGACATTGGCTATGCCAGGTCTACCGCGGTTAGAGTGGAGAGGTACCTTAGATTATGTTCCTAGCAGGGTTGTTTCATTTCTAAAGGCTCAACAGATGGTTGAAAATGGGTGTGATGCGTATCTGGCATATGTGAGGGATGTAAGTGTTGATACTCCTACCGTCGAATTAGTTCCAATAGTGAGAGATTATCCAGATGTATTCCCAGCGGATCTTCCGGGCATGCCGCTTGACAAAGATATAGACTTTGGTATTGATTTGTTACCGGGCACTTAGCCCATTTCTATTTCACCCTATCTTATGGCCCCAGCGGAGTTTAAAGAGTTAAAGGAACAGTTGCAAGAGTTGCTTGATAAGGTATTCGTTCGGCCTAGTGTGACGCCTTAGGGTGCTCCAGTCTTATTCATAAAGAAGAAGGATGGTTCTATGCGAATGTGTATTAATTATCGCCAGTTGAACAAGGTTACAGTGAAGAACAGGCATCCATTGCCACGTATTGATGACCTATTTGATCAGCTTCAAGGTACTAGAGTGTTCTCTAAGATCGACTTGCGTTCAGGCTATCATCAGTTGAATATTCGGGAGCCAGATATCCCCAAGACTGCCTTCAGGACTCGGTATGGTCATTACGAGTTCCTTGTGATGTCTTTTCGGCTGACCAACGCCCTAGCAACATTCATAAACTTGATGAACAGTGTATTTCAGTCCTATCTTGACTCGTTCATCATTGTGTTTATTGACAATATTTTGGTGTATTCCCAGAGCCGGGAGGATCATGAGAAGCACTAGAGGACTGTGCTTCAGACCTTGAGAAAAAAAAGTATATGCAAAATTTTCGAAGTGTGAATTCTGGCTAGATTCAGTGGCATTTTTGGGTCATATAGTATCAAGTGAAGGGATCAAGGTAGATCCGAAGAAGATTGAAGCAGTACAGAGTTGGCCCAGACCGTCCTCAGCTACGGAGATCTGGAGTTTTCTTGGCTTGGTGGGTATTACCGTCGATCTGTAGACGGTTTCTCATCTATCGTAGCACCTATAACTAGGCTGACCCAGAAGGGTGCTCCGTTCAGGTGGACCGAGGAGTGTGAGGAGAGCTATCAAAATCTCAAGACAGCTTTGACTACAGCCCCAATGTTGGTATTGCCTACTAGTTTGGGGTCCTATACGGTGTATTGTGATGTGTCACTTATTGGTCTCGGCGTGGTATTGATGCAGGACGGTAGGGTGATTGCCTACGCGTCTAGACAACTGAAGGTGCATGAGAAGAACTATCCTGTCCACGACCTCGAGTTAGCAGCTATTGTTCATGCCTTAAAGATCCGGCGACACTATTTGTGTGGTGTCCCTTATGAGGTCTACACCGATCACTGGAGTCTACAACATCTGTTCAAACAGAACGATCTTAACTTGCGGCAGCGGAGGTGGTTGGAGTTGCTTAAGGACTATGATATTACCATTCTTCCCGAAAGGCCAATGTGGTGGCCGATGCCTTGAGTCGCAAGGCGGAGAGTTTGGGCATCTTAGCATATCTACCGGTAGCAGAGAGGCCATTAGCCTTGGATGTTCAGGCCTTGGCCAACCAGTTTGTTAGATTGGATGTTTCCGAGTCGAGCTGAGTTTTGGCTTGTGTGGTTTCTCAGTCTTCTCTTTATGATCATATTAGAGAGCGTCAGTATGATGACCCCCATTTGCTTGTCCTAAGGACATGGTACAACATGGTGATGCCAAGGAGGTCACTATAGGAGATGACGGTGTATTACGGATGTAGGGCAAGCTATGTGTGCCCAATGTAGATAGTTTGCGTAAGTTGATTCTCCAGGAGGCTCACAATTTGCGGTACTCCATTCATACAGGTGCTGCGAAGATGTATCAGGACCTGAGGTAGCATTATTGATGGGGGAGAATGAAGAAGCACATAGTGGAGTATGTAGCTCGATGCCTAAATTGTCAGCAGGTGAAGTATGAGCATCATTGGCCAGGTGGATTGCTTCAGAAGCTAGAGATTCCGGAGTGAAAATGGGAGTGGTTCACTATGGATTTTGTTGTTGGGCTCCCACAGACTTAGAGAAAGTTCGATGCAGTATGGGTGATTGTGGATAGATTGACCAAGTTAGCTCATTTCATTCAAGTGGTGACCACTTACTCTTCAGAACAGTTGGCTTAGGTTTATATTCGCGAGATTGTCAGGCTTCATGGCGTGCTGGTATCTATCATCTCTGACAGGGGTACGCCGTATACATCACGATTTTGGAGAGCCGCACAACATGAGTTGGGCACGCGGTGGATTTGAGTACAACATTTCACCTTCAGACGGATAAACAATCCGAGCGCACTATTCAGATATTGGAGGATATGCTCTGTGCGTGTGTGATGGATTTTGGGGGTTCTTGGGATCAGTTCTTGTCACTTGCGGAGGTTAAATTGATTCAAGATCGACTTCGTACAGCCTAAACCAGACAGAGGAAGTTATGCGGATCAGAAGGTTCGCGACGTGGCATTCATGGTTGGGGAGCGGGTCTTGCTCCGCGTTTCGCTCATGAAGGGTGTTATGAGGTTCGGGAGGAAGCGCAAGTTGAGCCCTAGGTATATCGGGCCTTTTGAGATTCTTGAGAGGGTTGGAGAGTGTCTTACAAACTTGCACTACCACGTAGTCTCTCTGCAGTTCATCTAGTGTTCCATGTTTCCATGCTCTAGAAGTATCACGGTGATCCGTCTCATGTGTTAGACTTCAGCTCAGTCCAGTTGGACAAGGATCTATCTTATGTTGAGGAGCTGGTGACCATTTTGGACAGGCAGGTTCGAAAGTTGAGGTTGAAGAACATCACTTCAGTGAAGGTTCAGTAGAGGGGTTAGCCAATCGAGGAGGTGAATTGGGAGACCGACATGATATGCGTAGCCGTTATCATCATCTTTTCACCACTTCAGGTATGTCTCTATACTCGTTCGAGGACGAACGTTGTTTTAAGAGGGGGAGGAAGTAACTACTCGGCTGGTCATTTTGAGAGTATTAGCCCTGATTCTCTATTTATTTCTCCCTCTACTTCATTTTGTGGTTATGTGGCTTTCCGGGGCGCTTGGTGTCGGGTTCGGGTGAGTTTCAAAGTGAAACATGACACATAGTCCCTAAAAATGAAAGTATAAGTCGTAGAAGTTGACCGTACTTTGACTTGTGTGAAGACGACTTCGGAATGGAGTTCGATGGTTCCAATAGCTCCATATGGTGATTTTGGTCTTAGGAACGTCTCCGGATGTTGATTTGGAGGTCCGTAGGTCATTTCAGCGTTAATTGGCGAAAGTTAGAAATTGGTGGAATTTTGGGAGGTTTGACCGAGAGTGGACTTTTTGGATATCGAGGTCATATTCCAATTTGAAAGTTGGAATAGGGCCGTAATGTCAATTATGACTTGTGTGCAAAATTTGAGATCAATCGGACGTGATTCGATAAGTTTCGGCATCAGATGTAGAAGTTAGAAGTTCTAAAGTTCATTAGGATCGATGTACAATCCATGTTTTTAGACTTGTTTGATGTGGTCTTTGACTTCGAGTATGTCCGTTATGCGTTTTAGGACTTATTGGTATAGTTGGTTGAGGTCCCCGGGGCCTCGGGTGTGATTCAGACCATGTTCGGCGCATTTAAGAACTTTGAAGAATTTCTGAAGTTGCTAGTTTTTCCCAGTTCTGGTGTCCTTCAATGCGTTCACGTTGGTTCTCCCATGTTCACGTAGGGTAGTATGAGTTTTGCTGGAATTTTACCCTTCGCGTTGGGGAAGGAGGCCACGCGTTCGCCAAGGGATAGGTCCTTGTGAACTTCGATCGCGGACTGAGATTCACGTTGGCGAAGAGGAAAGGTAGCTTGGGTGGACTCCTGTGTTTGGTCTATGCGTTCGCGTAATGGGCTTTGCGATCGCGAAGCTGGTGGATCATTTGCACCGAGTTCGCGAGTGGATCCTCGTATTCGCGTAAGAGGAAAATTGGCCAGTAGCATTTTTGTGCTTCGCGAACGAGAGGCAATTTCTGCGTTCGCGAAGTAAGAATACCAGGGCAGCAGATTAAAATTCCAAAATCGAGAGTTTATGTCATTTTTTACTATTTGGACTTGAGAGCTCAGATTAAGGCGATATTTTGGAAGATTTTCAGAGGGATTGTTGGGGTAAGAGTTACTAACTCGTTGTTAATTAAATTCCACAAATCTATCTTCGATTTCTTCATTTAATTAAGGATTTGGGTTGAAAACTTTTGGGAAAAAGGTGTAAAGTTCATAGACCAAATTCTTGAGTTTTGAAAGGTAAAATTGGATTGGATTTGAATACTTCTTGTATGATTGGACTCGATATTGAATGGGTGTTCGAATTTTATAATTTTTGTCGAGTTTCGAGTGTGGGCCCTGGTCGACGTTTTTGACTGATTTTTTAATTCTATGCTAAAATCATAATTTCATTATTTAGATTAGTTTCCTATAGTTATATTTATAGTATGTAATTATTTTTGGCTAGATTTGAGCCGTTCAGAGTCGGAAAATTGAGGGAAAGGCCTTCTTATTGATTTATTGAGTGTGGCTTGAGGCAAGTGACTTGTCTAACATTGTGTGGGGGAAATTCCCCTTAGGATTTGGTACTGTTATGGTAATTTGCAATATGTGAAGGCTGTGTACGCGAGGTGACGAGTGGGTACTCGGGCTAAATGTTGAAAATTCGATTTTTGCTAAGTAGTTGCCTTTTATTTCCTTAATTGAGTTACTTTAGTATGTGTAGTCATCATGCTTAGCCTAATTTCATATGTCCACTTGTCTTATCTCTTATTTGCAATTTGTACAACATGCTTAGTTAAATTACCTGCTTCCTTAATTCCGTATTCATTATTTAACTGTGAAATTTTTTGCTTGAAATATCATTATTTCATTTGTTATGTTTTGGTTTTCGTGATTACTGTTGAGGTGATTGTTTGGTTGTGGCACGAGGTGTCTGCCGTGCGGATTGTTATTGTGGCACGAGATTTCTGCCGTGCGGATTGTTATTGTGGCACGATGTTTCTGCCGTGCTGATTGTTATTGTGGCACGATATTTCTGCCGTGCAGATTGTTATTGTGGCACGAGGTTTCTGCCGTGCGAATTGTTATTGTGGCACGAGATTTCTGCCGTGCGGTTGTTATTATAAGGAAAGATTGTGAGATATTTACTTTTGAGACAATGAGGCTGTACCTCGGGAGTGCCCCTGTAATTTCCTCTACTTCTTCTGCGGCCGCACAATTCTTGTGCGGACCGCGCTTCTGGGAGACTCGGCATGCACATTCTCTAAACTTTTGTTCCTAGCCATCTTCTGCGGCCGCACAATTCATGTGCGGACCGCGCTTTGCACAATGATCTGCTGCCCTTTTCTTCATCATCTGCAGCCGCAGATAATATTCTGCGATTCTCACTTCTGAGCTTCTGTGTCTTTATCGCCTTTGAGTTTAGATTACTCCTTTTTGAGTTGGATTTCATCTCGGGAGTCCATCTTTCATATTCCTTCCATTTAGCACATTTTATTAGTTTTCGGGAACACAATTAAACGCTTTTGGACTAAAATAAAAGCTAAAAGGCGCTAACAAGTAGTCAAAATCCCCACTTATCAACTCCCCCAAACTTAAGTTTTTTGTTTGTCCTCAAACAAATAAATTAGTTCCCACCTCCACAAGTTAAGGGCCATTCCAGCTAATCAAAGGTGAGTCATTCACACATCAATTGGGACCAACAATTACCCACACCACTTATGAATTATCAACAAGGCAACAAGTTAAAATTTTATGCACAAATAGGTCTAATGTGACACTTGAGCATCAAGAGTTGACTTTACTCATCAAGGAAGCTCGCTCTTTCATGTAGGTCATTATGGATCCCAAATTCCTCCTCCTCTACTCTCTGTTTGCCTATCTCGCTTAAGAATTTTAGCACTCAATCCAAAGAGTTTCGAAAGGTTCACTCATCACTCTCAAAAAAATGTCGCAAGTATGATTTTAAGTACTATAGGCTTGCTCCTCATGTAGATCACCACTAATGTAACCTCACTCAGCTTGAAATCACTTAGGGGTTTTGAGGCATTTTTCTTTTCCTTGGGGGAAACTAGAGAGACTTAACATCACTCTTTCTTGATTATGATATTCATTTTCTCCCCCTTTGGTTTCTCCATGCTTTGCAATATTACTTTTCTTTGAATCCCTTCAACTTTTTCACTTACTCAGTGTCTTTTTTTTTTTTTGGCTCTTTCCTTTTCATCATTTCTTTTCTCTTTTTGTGCCTTGATACCTTTTCCAAGTTCCTTGTCTCTCCCCCAAACTTATATTTTTTAAGCAAATTGTTTCACAAGAGTGTTAAGGAAAGCTCGAGTGCCAAGAGAGGTCACAACAAAATGGGTAAAGGCTTGTGACATGGTTATCAAATGAGAAAGGTTTGAGGCTCAAATGGGTTGACTAGGGATAACAACATTGGTGGGAAATGGAAAACTTCAAGTGAGTCAAGGAAAGCCTACAATCACTTCTCAAGCCAAGCAAAACTTAAGATTTCGCCTTGAAACATATTCAGGGCAAGTTCTAGATTATTCACACGGGTACTTGGACTTGCAACAAAAACATCTCACCTCTCACGCAGCTGGATTGTTATAGAGGATAGAGTCGAGGGCCCAGAACGACCATATTCAAGATTGAAAATCACTATGGTTCGACTAAGCCACTCGATGATTGCCTAACTCAACACAAGAGTCACAAGGTCATCAACTAGTGCTATTTCTTTCCAAAAACCTTGTTTTTAACCATAAGCTCGTAGTTAAGTGTGTTGGTACCAAGTGAAGCATGTTTGACTCTTCAAGCATGACTCAATTAGGTCATTTATTCATTAATCTACTATTATTACCTATACACCAAAATGGACTCAATCCCTTAAGTAGGTTGTCATGCATCCATCATTGGGAAGAGTCACCCGATTCATACAATAACTACCTTTGGAAAGAACCGTGGCATTCAGAAAACCAGAGGCTTATTATCTACTAAAACATGAAAAGAAGCTATTAAATAAAAAAGAAGCTACTAATTCTAAAAGAAACTACTTAGTTAAACACTAACTAATAAGAAAACAAACATAAAAGAAGCTACAAAACAAAAAGTATTGAAAGTGTAACGAATATACATAATGAGAGAGTAGAGAGAATATATACATAATGAGAAAGAAGAATAAAATATTTTTAAGTTAATTATAGGCCAAATGTCTCAGAATCATCAAATATATCAAATAAACTCCACCTCCCCTCCCGAATAAAAATAAGCATTGTCCTCAATGCTTAACAAAATAAGAGTAAAGGAAGGGTCAGAGTGAAGAAAACTCCCTATGACTCTGTAGCTATCTCTGTGTCCACAGAAGTGGCACCGACCTCGACCTCATCCAATTGGATCTCATCATCCTCAACTCTAGGAGTGGCTGGGTTGGTGAATATCTAACGTACTGCCTCGACAGTGTCAGCAGCAATGTCTGGCTCCTCAGACTGGCCAGCTGGTGCTGTAGGTGCTGTAGGATCTGGGCCTGCGTGGTGCGGGTCAATCAACAGATAAAATGGAATGTCTCCGGCTGCTACAAGCTTGGTAACCTGTCTCTGGAGCTTGTCCACTGACTTTTTGGAGGCCTGGGACTTCTGCATCTTCGTCACTTCCTTCCCCAGCTCGTCTATTACTAACCCATGCTGCACCAGAGTGGCCATAATTGTGTTCTGATTCTCCAAGAGCTTCTTCAAGGTTTCTTCAACTTTGAGGGGAATCTGGGGTGCCGAAATGGATGACTGTGCTGCAACATGACTGGATATGTCAGACAGCTTTGCAGTAGCTATCTGCATCCAGTTGTTGAGGCTCGCCTGTATCTGGGAGACTCGTAGCGCAGAAAGTAGAGCAGTGGGCATAGGCACCGGCTTTGAAGCCGAGATGGAAGGCACTGAGACTGAAGGTGGGGGCATGGCTGCTGCACTGGCTGAAGGCTCTACTGAAGTGGAGGGCATGTTGGCTGTCTCTGCAGCTACCGTCGATGGCTTATCAGATTAACCTATGGTGATAGTCGACTGACCCTTTCTCTTAGGGTTGTGTGCATCCATCAGAGAATACCACGAGAAGGGCTTCTTAACCCGAACCTTCGTATCAAAATCTCTCGGCTCTACCCGTGCATCTTAAGGCACTCAGTAATGGTGTTGGGATACAGGTAGGAGGTATCATCTTGCCTGGCGACCACAGACATGTTGGCCGACATCAAGGCACCCACATTGATCGGGTACCCGGCCATGATGGAGGCAGCTAGAACTGCCTGCAGGATAGGAAGGTTTGTTTCATTCTATGGATCTAGTCTATTGCAGGCAAAGGTCTGCCATCCCTTCACCTCAAAGTTTAGGGTGTTCCAGTGAATAGGAACCCCTGTTGTGATCCATGATGGTGGTGGCCCCGGAGCTGCAAGAATCTCAGCTAGCCATGGGCCAGCTGCATCTCCCATATCCAGCTTCTCCAAGTATTGTGCAGGCTCAACTTCATCAAACCCCAAGTAGGTGTTCAATGTGTGCTGGTTAAACCGCACCTTCAGATTCCTCACTTTGGTCACTTTTGTCCATTTCTTTATGTGCACCACATTGGCGTAGAACTCCCAAACAAGATACTCTTTTGCATCCACTACGCTCTGGGTGAACCAACTCCACCCCTTCCACTCTCAGAACTGCCTCAAGACTGCCGGATTGTACTTTTCAAGGTCTTTCAGTTGGAACTGTCGCTCAAGAGTGAGCGATCTCACTGGCCACCACCTACGAAAACTTGTGAAGGCAGCCTGACTGACGAACCGGTCCTCCCAAACCTCTATCTTCTTTGACCTCTCAAGGCCGACAACTGTAGTATCTCCCCCTCGGCCATCATCCAGAATATCGTCAATTATAGCCGCCGGTGCCTCAGGGATAGGTATAGAGGAGGGCTCAAAAGCATGACTGGCACTCTCCGAACCCTCGGAGGTGCTATGTGATGTGGAAGGCTCGTCCCGGAGTTGATACCTCCCCGGTGGCTTTGATTGGACAACCGACTGCTTTTGAACTGAGTTGCCCTCTGATGCTTCCCTAGATGGGGCATAAGAACTAGATTCGGAGGGCTCCGCATTTCTTCCTCAGCCGGCTGTAGCCTTCTTTGTGATTATAGTTTGGAGGGCAAGGGGTAAAGTGCTTTTGCCTCGTCCTCTGGAAGGTTCATCCCTCCCCTTTGAAGTATCTCCTCGGCCTCGAGATCTAACCATTTTCTGTAACAAGCAACAACAGGTTTCAGTTGTAATTCAAGTGTAACATACAAGAACACACCAGAGAGACAGTGAACACACAGTGTAAAACATGCTTGTAGGGTAGGGGAGTGCATTCCGCACAATTATAAGTACAGCTGCAGGCAAGGCATTTCAGACTGCACAATTTGATCTTACAGCAGCAAAAATGAATCTGCGGTCCGCACAATTATTAGTGTGACCGTAGACTTGGAGTGCGGTCCGCACTTTTATCATCGCGATTGCAACTCAGATACCCCAAAATGCCAACTCTGATGACAGAGAGTGGGCTGTTTTGCGGCCGCAATCACTTTTCTGCGGCCGCGATGGAATTTCTGTGGTCCGCACAATTTTCATCGCGGCCGCAGAATCAGTATTGACTAATGTACCCTAATCTCAACTTCTGCGGACCGCACAATTTCTTTAGCGGCCGCAGATTTCAAAACATTTACGAGCAAAGTTCTAGGGTTAACAATCTTTTTCAAAAATTTAGACATGGTGTTAACATTTAAGCATGAAAATCAATTCACCCATTCCCCTTAGATCAATTACCAGTTGACCCACTACAGTTTAAACCCCACATGATTCTACAATTGAATTCTACTGACAAATGGCCTAAAATTACCTAACAAATTGTAAATTAAACTTACAATTAAAAAATTCTACAAGTAATTGAGGCATAACAGATATGAAGTAGTGCAAATGAGTGATCACAGATGTTGATTGTGCGTGGAAGATGATTTAACATACGATTTCAATATTTTAAATTTGTGAGTGCTCAAAAAAGGAAAAAAATGAACAGTAGCCCTAAGTCTACTTTATATACTGGACAGTCTGACTAAGGGTCAAAGAGATGAGTGCGGCCGCAGAATTCGTATTGCAGTCTGCACTTTGTTACCTAGGGCTCAAAAGCCCTTGCTGATCTGTAGTCCGCAAAATTTGCAGTGCGACCGCATATTTTTGTTGCGGACCGTAGATTTTGATGTGCGGCCGCACTTTGGCCATTTCTCTGACAAACCAACTTCAGAGAGTTTACATTTTTCCCTTTCAATTTGTGCGGTCCGCACTGTAATTGTGCGACCGCAGTTCCCTTTTGCTATAGCAATCGCAATTCTGCGATCCGCATAATGTACATGCAGTCCGCACTTCTTCCATACTTAGCCAATTTTCTAGACACAGTTCCTGTAAAGTATATTCATCCCTGCAACTGTGACGACCCAAAGGGTCATCACTTGTTTTTAGATTGAATTCAGTGTTTCGAGGCTTAAAAACCTCCTATTTTTTAACCTCACCTCGACTTGCATGTGCAGTCTATATAATTTTTCAAAACGTTTTTACGTGGAAAGTAGTTAGACTGGTTATCAAGGATAAACAAAAAGATCTTAAGAGTAAATAATTAAGGTATCGCAATCGACGCTAGTGGAAACTTTCGGCTAATTATTAGTCCGAGCCTAACAAGGTATTGGAAAAAGAGATAATAATAGTAATAAAATTGAAGTTAAGGAAAAGAAAGTTTTGAAAATTGTTGAATTGCCAAGAAGGCGGAAAAACACTCAAAAGAACTCAGTAATCAGCAGCAGACTTGGAGAGCAAGAGATTCCATTCCGATCACACAAAGCCTATAAGAATTGCTGCTTCATAGACTCATCTCCGTCTCACTTTTTTTTTCTCTATTTAATTCTAGATTCTTCTATTTGGAAACCCTAGTTTCCTCCGTCCAAACCAGTTTTCTTCCGTCTAGATTACAATGGAGATCGACTCGGCCGAGTATCAGTTAAGGTGTCAGCTTGCAGGTCACGAAGACGACATTAGGCTATTGGAAGTCGTTTGATTGGTGTTGTAGAAGTCGCAAGGTTGGGAAAAGTCTTGTTAGTGAGGACAGGGAGACTGATTTATCTGAAAATATAATAGAAGATTTTGGAATTTTGACGATATCGGAGTTGCTGGAATTTATATTTCATCATTGGAAAGCTTAACTAAGATTTGAGGCCTTCGGACACAAAGTTTCAAGGCAAAGGTTTGTTGGAATCTTGAATTTGGCTGCAAAGCGAGGTAAGTATCCGGTCTAACCTTAGCTTGAGGGATTAGAAGTTGTGTCCTATTTGTTAATTGCTTCTTGTTGAGTACGACGTATAGGCATGGTGACGAGTATCTATACGTTGGTGTCGAGCATGACCGTGAGTCTTAAATGAATAGTTGTTGTGTGATTCTTGTTCAATTTGCTGAATTTTGTTCTTGGTATTTTTATGTGGAAATGGGAGTTCACGTGAGGATTTGCTACGCTGGTTTCTTCACTATAGTTGTTCCTCTTTGTTATAGGTGTAGATTTCTTCTGTAGGTATAAAGTCAATTGCTAAATAGATTAGTTGAATAAGGATTTGTTAAGAATTAAAGGGTCCAGTGTTATATTAATGGGTCATGTTTAGACTTAAAATAATGATAATTGGAATTGGAGATTAATTGTAGATGGAATTGTTTCAATTGTGGGAATATGTTAAAGCCTTAATTGATGATTCTCGATGTTGAGCAAGAACTCAGTTTATTTATCGTGAACTTTAATTATAATTGAGTATTGGCATTAGTTGAGCTGAGTAGAAGTTGAGTTAAGATTGGTTATAGCTGATTCTCCCTTGCGGGGATGTTTGCTTTGATATTATTGTTCCCTCGCTGGGAAGTTATTATATTGCTTTTGTTCCCTTGCCGGGATTTCTTGTGATTTTTTTTTGTGATGACTTGTAAATGGGAGCGGGTGGTACGCATACCACAAGATATGATGAAATGGGAGCGGCTGGTACGCCTACCACAAAATATGATGAAATGGGAGCGGGTGGTACGCCTACCACAAAATATGATGTAAATGGGAGTAGGTGGTACGCCTACCGCAAGATATAATGAAATGGGAGCGGGTGGTACGCCTACCACAAGATATGAGAAAATGGGATCGGGTTGCACGCCTGCAACAAGATGGAACTGAAAGTGAAAGTTGCTTGTATTTCTCTTTATTTGTGTTAGAAGTTAAATTGTAATTCCTTATTATTCTTTGATGATCTGTTTTATCTGCTACCCCGAAGTATGTTTCTCTTCCACAACTTTAATTGTTTAATTACTTCTATCTTTCGGCTGTAGATGTGTGTGTGTGTGTGTGTATATAACTGCACAGGTCTATCTGGAGTCTGGTCCTAGCCTCATCCTACCTCGCCGGGGTTAGGCCAGGCACTTACCAGCACATGGGGTCGGTTGTGCTGATACTACACTTTGCACTCTTTTGTGCAGATCCCAGCGCTGCAGATTTCGGACCGTAGAGAGCTTCCAGCTTCTTGCTTATCAGGCGACCCGAGGTAGTCCTGCAGGCGTCCGCAGGCCTTGATGTCTCCCGCTATCTATTCTACCTGTTTCTTTTATGTAGTCCCAGAGACAGTACTTTGTTATTTCTTTCAGACCCTTATTTGTAGTACTCTTAGACAGTCTGTGAAGCTGTGACACCAAATCTTGGGTAGTTTTGTTAAGGAGATTTTATTAGCGGTATTTTAAAGTCTGAAATTTTATTATTCCGATTGTTAAGTTAGTGCTGTTATTTAGTTGTTGGTTTTAAGTTGTAATGAATTTAAAAATGGAAACAAGGCAAATAATTCGATTAATTGTCTTGCCTAGCTTTCACTAGTAGGCGCCATCACGACTCCCGAGGGTGGGAAATCCGGATCGTGACAGCAACACACTTCAAATCCAGTTAGCACAAAAATAACGCCTATCTACAAAAGAAGAAAAGAAAAGAAAAAGAAATATGGGCTGCCTCCCAAGAAGCGCCTGATTTAACGTGGCGACACGATGCAGATTACCATCATTTGAAATGAATAACTGCCACCATGTGGCCATCATCAACCTTTCCCAAATAATGCTTCACCCATTGACTTGGAATACCTCATCATTTTTGCTCTTCAAGTCCAAAGCGCCAAAAGGTGTATACCAACATTTCAAAGGGACCATTCCACTTAGGTTTCTGCTTTCCAGGAAACATCTTCAACCGTGAGTTGAACAAAAAAACAAGATCACCCATCTTGAACTCCTTGTTCCGAATGTATTTGTCGTGAAAGTACTTTATCTTCTCTTTGTACAAGGACGAACTTGCATATGCATGGTACCGGAATTCATCCAATTCATTCAGATGTGCAACCCGCAAGTTAGTGGTTGCATCCCAATCAAGATTCAACTTCTTTAAATCCCACATGGCTTTGTGCTCAAGTTCTACTGGAAGATGACAAGCTTTGCCAAACACCAAACGGTATGAAGACATCCCGATAGGAGTTTTGAAAGCAGTCCGATTAGCCCATAGTGCATCATCTAGCTTCTTTGACCAATCCGTCCGATTAGCATTCATTGTTTTGGACAAGATACTCTTTATCTTCTAGTTGGAAACTTCACTTGGCCGCTAGCTTGTGGATGATAGGGAGTTGTAACTTTATGAGTGACACCATACTTGCCTAGCAAAGTGACAAAAGCCTTGTTGCAAAAATGCGACCCCCTATCGCTTATGATAGCCCGCGTAGTACCAAATCTTGTGAAAATATTCTTCTTCAAGAATGCCACCACACTTCTCACTTCATTGTTGGGTGGAGCAATGGCCTCAACCCATCTAGACACATAATCAACCGCGACCAAGATGCAGGTATTTCCATAAGAACTCACAAAAGGACCCATGAAGTCAATACCTCCACACATCAAAGATATCAATCTCCAAAATAGTAGTGAGAGGCATTTTATTCTTCTTCGAGATTCCACCGACCCGTTGGCATTTTATTCTTTTCACCAAGTCACTTGCATCTTTGTAAAGAGTGGGCCAATAGAAACCGCAACTTAGCACTTTGGCTGCCGTTCTTGCTCCGCCATGGTGAACACCATAAGACGAAGAGTGGCAAGCCTCAAGAATAATATTTTGCTCTTCATCCGGTACATATCTTCTAATTACCCCATCTGTACAAATCCGAAAAAGGTATGGCTCATCCCAATAATAATCTTGACAATCCCGTTTGAGCTTCTTCCTTTGATTTGAAGAGAAATCATCCGGGATGATTCCACACAGAAGGAAGCTTGCTAGATCCGTGAACCATGGCACCTCCTTCATTGAAATAGCCAAGAGTTGCTCGTTGGGGAAGGAGTCATTAATTTCAAGGCCTCCATGCGGCCTCCCCCCCCCCCTTCTAATAAGACAAGTGGTCCGCCACTTGATTTTCACTCCTTTTTGGATTTTAGATGTCAATATCAAACTCTTGCAAAAATAGCACCCATGTCATTAATCGAGCTTTAGAATCTTTCTTGCTCATAAGATAGTGAAGTGCCGCATGATCTGTATGAAAAATAACCTTTGCACCCATCAAGTATGGGCAGAACTTCTCAATTGCAAACACAATGGCAAGGAACTCTTTCTCTGTAACGGTGTAATTTACTTGGGAATCATTCATGGTCTTACTAGCATAGTAGACCGGATGAGAAGCCTTGTTGATGTGTTGCCCCAAAACTGCTCCAACCGCTACATCACTAGCATTGCACATGAGCTTAAGAGGAATACTCCAATTAGGAGCGGTGATAATGTGAGTGGTTGTCAACTTGAACTTTAGCAATTCAAAAGCTCTCATGCAATCATTGTTATACCCCATTTTAACAAGGGTCAAATTAGAGTATAACCTATTGGAAACCGAAAGTTCAATTAATTTTAAGAGAGTCGCCACCTAATTATTTTAATGTGAATTAGGACACCATCTTTTATCTAAACAATGCCAAAGTTAACTCTGTTTATATAGTCTATTTAACCTTAATATTATGGGTAAGGATTCTAATTAATCCAATAGAAAAGCTTATTAAAGCACCCTATATGATCCGTTAATTACGTTAACCGGCCAAACTTAAGTTAATCAAATGTAAGACTGTGTAGTAATCGATGTGTTTTAGGAAAAAGTAACTCATATTCGTTATAGATTAAAAAATATTTTTTTAAAAATAGTAAGTAATCCTTCAAAAGTTTTTTTTTGTCTGAAACACGTTAAGTTAAGAGAGAAGAACTGTTCAAGATTTGAACTCCAAAAAATGCTTTATCAAAACTGTTAGGATTTGAATTAAAAAATATACTTGTTTGATATCAAATGATTGACTACAATAGGTTTGATTAACTACAAAACAACTCTTTAAAGTAAAAAAAATGGACGAAGAGGCCAAAAATCAGTTTGCTTAGTTGAGAAAGAACTTTAACATTTAAAAGGCTAAAAATCACGTTCTAAAATAAAACTGGAGTTCAAATTCTGTGCTAATTATGAATTTAGAAAGCACTGCTGATTTTAATAAATATGACGCGCATCTAATTTTACTAATTCTTATTAAAACCGACAAAGCACTACAATATATAGGATAAATAATTTGTTAGCATCCAGAAGTGAAAATACCAAATTCAAGCTTGATCGTCAATACCATACAAAAGATGAATCCAAACTAAAAAATCCAAATCGCATAAATAAGAATCAACCAAGAAAAACGAAATTTATGCTAAAACGAAAGCCGCCATAGGCGACCCCAAGCAAATTTGCTTGTTTTCTTGTTGTCCATTAGCGTAAAATACAGTGGTGACTCCATGCTCGGTTTGGCGAGTATTGCATTAATACTCATAGTACTCCAAGTGCATATGCAAACAAAGGTAAACGAAGACATGGATAGAGAGAGAAATATTATTAAAAAACCTGAAATAGACTACGAAAACAAAGGTAACATATAAGTCAATCTTCTAGCTTAAACCCAATTTTAGGCTTTCATTATATAGCAAATAATTATCTTCCTTCAGTGAATCAAAAAAATAAATAAATGAAGATAGTCTTTTCCACGTTCTTTTGAGATCTAAAAGTTAAACTAACAAAGCTAGTTCAAGTATAATCCATTTTGGCGACAGTAAACACGGAAACTCACTTAACCCTTTTTAAAGGAAACTAGATACATAATATTTAACCTTATTCCAATTCATAGAACCAAATGTTAAATTATCCTAACGGCATACTTTCAAGTAAAGGGTAGGGAAGGAAAATAATTTTAAAAGTTCATCAATGTCAAAACTACTGCACTTACTGAAGAATAAACTCTTTCTGAGCGCACATACAAGAACTTAAGAATGGCGGGTGGTTTAAATAAACTTAAAGTTCCTTACACATGATATCTTAGTCTTCCTGAACATTATCTTTTCTACTATCTGAGAGTATAATTTCCGGTCTATAATACACTTTTAAGCAGTAACTAGTTCTAATTAAGTTTATAATAATTCTATGTTATTTCTCAACAAAGGCGCATAACTATTTGGCAAAAGGCTTTAGGTACTCATGGTTAGAATGGCCTAAGCAGGTTCTCAAGTTTTTTAGTAAAAGAAAAAAAACGCCAAACTTCATTCATATCAACAATTCGAACAGACATAATTTCTGAACAAGTAGGACCTTAAACCATAGTCTCTTATCTCCACTTTTAAACAGAATTCCAACATCTTAATATTCGGTTAAGTTAAGTCATAATCACGTTGTTCGGAACACGATCAAATTCAAAGAACACAGCGAACACACACCATTAAATTATCTGCTAATTATAAATATCCTGAAGGCATGAGTTTTACTATGGGTCGTGATAAAGATAGCATTTTTCCCGTAACCAAAATTATTAATCTAAAGACATTGTATAAAAGAATAAATCCTTAGTTATCTATAATAAGGGTGTGGCCCACCACGGGCCTGGCGGGCCTGGGCCTGAGGCGGGCTTGGGCCTGGCGGTCCCGGGCCTGGCGGGCTCGTGGGTAGGGACCGGCCCACCAC
>MCJB01053088.1:1281-21717 GCA_002018475.1 Nicotiana obtusifolia
CACAATTGTTCGAAGATACTGGAAATAACAAGATAAAAGAGATACGGGGCTGTGGACGCCAACAGCTACCTCGTAAACTCTGAATCGCCGCTTTGACAGTAGTAATCAGTGTCTCGGAGCGGAACCGATAATGCCTGAATTTGCACACATGGTGCAGGGAGTAATGTGAGTACTTCCAACTCAGTGAGTAATACATATAAATAATAACTGAAAGTAAGAAACACATAAGACTTAGAGAAATCCACGATGGAACAGAAATAACATGTAACATCTCAAATAGATAACATGAAGTAAACGGAAACAACACCAACACAACCAAAAATGCAATGCAATGCAATGCAATTAAATGCAATGCAACTCATGACTATCGTGGCGGCGTGCCACCCGTTCCCTGGGTACCCGACGCTTACTGTGGGGGGTTCAGTAGCGCAATATCTTGTGACGGCGTGTCACCCGATCCATGCACATTACGTCTTGTGACGGCGTGCCACCCGATCCATTAAAATCAAATCCCGTGGCGGCGTGCCACCCGATCCATTAAAATCAAATCACGTGGCGGCGTGCCACCCGATCCATTAAAATCAAATCCCGTGGCGGCGTGCCACCCGATCCACTAAAATCAAATCCCGTGGCGGCGTGCCACCCGATCCATTAAAAAAATCATTTGAAAACATCATTTAATTTTCAAAAGTGAGTTCAAATAATGATTCAAATCAGTGACAAATACCCCTGAAGGGTTCACATAACCGGCAAGAAGCCCAAATATGGCAAGCAGCCCAAATCATGATGATATCAAACAGGTTTCAATCAAATATGTAATAAAATCATAAATCGGGATGGACAAAGCCCCAATCCCCAGTAGTAAACGACCCCATGCTCATCATCGAGCATGTGCTTCAGCTCAATACAGCATTACGATGTGCAATCCGGGGTTTCAAACCCTCAGAACATCATTTACAAATATTATTCACCTCAAACCGGCTAAATCCTTAGCCCACGACGCCTTTGCCTTTCAAATTGGCCTTCACGTGCGTCAAATCTATCCAAATTCAGAACAAATATGTCGCAATATGTTGAGGGAACAAAACCCAAGCAAAAACAATCAAAAATACCAAGAAATCCCGAAATTAGCAAAACCCGAGCCCCGGACCCACTTCTCGAAGTTAAAAAATTTTCACATCAACGGGTTCCTTATCTCCCCACGAGTTGGTACATATCAAAAGTTCTCAAATCCGGCCCCAAATGGTCCTCCAAATACCCAATTAAAATTTCAAAATCCCAAGCCCTATTTCTTCCATTTTAGCAAGATTTCAATGATTTTCTAGGTGGATTTCACAATATAAACGAGTTTTAGGTCCAAAATTCTTACCTCCAATCGATTCTCCTTGAATCCCTCGTTAATTTCTTTCAAGAACCTCCAAAAATAAACAACTATGGGTGAAACTATACCCAAAATCGGATAAAATAGGGCTTAAAACATTCTGCCCAGGCTTTATGGAGTTGTACCTTGCGTTGTGCAGGTTGTACATCCTCTTATCATTTTTTCCTTTGCTGTACACCTTCTATTAAGACGCTCATAACTCCTTGTGAAAATATCCTAATGAGCAACGGTTTGAAGATTTAGAAACTAGACTCGAAGATCTTTCATTTGATAGGTTGTACACATACATAACTATTTGTATATTCCGAGATATGAGTTTCTAAAGTGCATCGAGAAGTTCTGTCAAAACTGCTCTACCAGCCAACTTCGACCTATCGTAACTTTTTGTATATATGTCCAAATGATGAATGCTTTATCATTCTGAAAACTAGATTCAAAGGACTACAACTTTCATGTTTTGCAATTTTTCTGATTCCTTATATATTGCAAGATATGAGCTTCCAAACGGGACTACACGTATCAGTTTTTTCTGCAATTTTCTGCAATTTTCTGCAGATTTTTTCATCTTTTCCAAAGATGAAATAGTCCGTTTAACCACCCAAAACTCACCCGAACCATTCGGGACCCCGTCCGGATATACCAACAAGTCCTAAAACATATTACGGACTTAGTCGAGGGCTTAAATCACATCCAACAATGTTAAAAACACGAATCATACCCCAATTCAAGCCTAATGAAACTAATAAATTCCAACTTCTACATTCGATGCCGAAACCTATCAAATCGAGTCCGATTGACCTCAAATTTTGCACACAAGTCATAAATGACATAACGGACCTATAAACTTTTTCAAAACTGGATTCCGACCCCGATATCAAAAAGTCAACCACTCGGTCAAACTTTCCAAAAATCTTCTATTTTCCAAAATTCGCCAAAATGAGTTGAATTGTCCTACGGACTTCCAATTTCAAATCCTGACATACGCCTAAGTACGAAATCACCATACGAAGCTATAGCAACTCTCGGAATTCCATTCCGACCCTCGGATCAAAATCTAGCCTAACAACCGGAAATCGCCAAAATACTAACTTCACCAATTCAAGCCTAATTCTACATGGGACCTCCAAAACCAATTCCGATCACACTCCTAAGTCATAAATCATCTTACAAAACTAGTCGAATCGTCGGAATTCACATCCGAGCCCTCTAACTCATTAGTCAACATCCGGTTGACTTTTTACAACTTAAACCTTCTTGAAAGAGACTAAGTGTCTCATTTCTTACCAAATCTACTCCGAACACAAATCATTCAACGTGATTACATAAAATACGGATAGCGAAACATAATAAAGCAGAAATGGGGAGAACGGAGCGGTAACTCACGAGACGACTAGCTGGGTCGTCACAGGATCTTATTGGGTTATTTTCACGTATAACTCATTCCTTACCTGCGTGTCCATGCAAATACTATTGGTGGAGACGGAGCTAGTAGCTAACGAGTTCTCTAGAGTTGATCCACTTATTGAGGTGGGCCATCGCATTGTTCGTGGAGGCTACCAAAAGAGTCTTTACCATTTATTCCTATGACGTCTTTTGTAATTCTCTTAGATGCTCCATCGTTTAGTGTGGGATTTGGACTAGATTGTTCCTTCGCTTTGGTTATCATGATTTATATATATTAATGGAAAATTTAGATCAGTAATAATTTTCATCAAATTTTCAAAATATTAAAACTCGTATTCATTTTGGTTGAGTTCAGATTAAATGCTAAATTTATGGTATAAGTTGGTTCACCTGACGGGTAGTGTTAGCTGGGTTCCAGTCGTCTAGAGAGTATTTTAGGACGTGACAAAGTTGGTATCTGAGCGTAGACTTTAAGTTCTGGGTCATGGAGCATGGTAGAATCTTGTTCATGAGTATGTAGACGTCCATACTTATGACCTTGAGGCTGCTGAACATCTAGGATATTTTTCCTTCTTTCATTCACCATTCGTGCATTGACATAAATCGAGTATAACTTTTGGATATCCCCTTTATAGACGGCTAGGACATGCATATCCTCTTATGCTAAACAAAACTGTTGACTTTAAATTTTTGTATAATACATGTGTGCCTAAGATTGGTCTTGAGTACATGGGATGTTGTGTGCATTGATTGGAATTGGATTGGATAGTGTATAAATTTTGGGATAGCTCTATTTTCAAAGGAACATCTACCAAAAATTTAAAGAATTTTTTGAGTTAGTCAAAATTTTAAACATTGAGGATCCATGTGAACGGTGAAGTGGACTAAGGATATGAATCTTTCTTAAGATAGACTTATTCAACATTCGAGGTTATAAATCTAATTAAGAGCGAGAAAAATTTAACTGGGAAGTACGAAGTATAATAGAGCCATATTAGTTATTGGGCTTGATGGTGAAGATACTTTGAGAAAAGTGTTTATAGAGTTCTCATCTTAATTCCTCTTGAAGTAATCCCTTATTGTTAGTAATATCACGATGGTAAATATTATAGGAGTGATTATGGCATGACTGTACATAATTCAAATGCATTGAGTATGTGCATGAAAGTGGCACTACGTGATACATAGTGTGATCGTGGTAGGTGTCCGTGGACGAATTTCAGTTTGTGAGAGAGAATAAGGCTCAAGTATGAATCTTAATGCACCAGTATAACAAAAGGTTGAATATAAACCTTAGTGCATATGGGCATGATTAACTGTAAAAGTAAGAATAAGACGTTTAGTACTGAGATTGTCATATACCATGATTAGAATAGATGAAGCATAAAGGAAGTGTAAGGTATGATTGGTATGGTTCAGGATTTAGCTTTTAGCTTGAATAAGAATTTCATTGTAATAATATTTACGTAAGAAATTCAAATGTGGATATTTGGGTAAATAAAAAAAAAATTGGCAGAGCTATAATTAATAGGTTATAAAATGCATAATAATGCAATGCTATTGATGAGTAAATTGAGTTGTCATTCTTCAAACTAAACTCTCATCTTTGAGACCTCTTCTCACACACACAAAATAAGGACTTTGATAAAAGCTGCTAAAGGCACAGTGAGACCCTACTTAAACTGACAAAGCAAAGACCCCAATATAAGTTTAGATGATCTCTAATTTCTGTGTGTATTATTTCGCATCTCTTCTTCACAGTGACAAACAATATAACTTGAATTTGTGTTGAACCTGACCATCATTATATGCTTTTCTTATTCCTTTTCTTTTATTGTGTGTATGTACATAACTGGTAAAGTCCATCTAGGTTCGATTTATATTTCGTCATAACTTATAAATAATGCTTCCATTTGCTTGTGAATGCCATGACTCCTGCCCCATAATTAGTGAAGATTGAAGACTCCTTTTAGTTTCTATAATATAATAATAACTTTTCTATAATATATATCCTGGATCAAGTTGGACACATTTCGTGGAATTTAACCCTTCACCTTAATAATCTTGTAACAAGAGTTAAAGACGTAAAAAGTAATCATAATCCAAGTGAAAACAACTTCATATTAAATTCAATTATTATCGTATTGTTTTATTATTTGAGATAGAGATAAAACAAACTCAGTGCATTTGTGCACTTTTATTACTCTCGCTCTCCGTCCTAGTTTAGGTGATAACTTACAAAAAGAAAATATGACTTTTAATTGAAAAATAGTCAGTTGGACGATTTTATTAACATATGTTGTGTTCGATAAAATAAATATTTGAAGAAAATGAGCAATACGTTATAAGATGATATATTCTATGAGGATAAAGAGAGAATTTGAGTAATTACATCTACAATTTACGGTTTCAACCCAAGTGGGGGAGTGTACTATTTTTGACTGATCTATCAAACATGTCTGGACACAGTTAGGAGTCGAGATATACTTAACATGGTTGAGTTTGAGGTTGTCTTGAGATTAAATAAGACGGTGTCGTGATGTCTTACGCTATATTGCCATGGGAAAAAAAAAATCAAATACTCTATTTCGATTGGGCCCAGTATTGAATATAAAGAATTCACTTGGTATGCCTATAGACAAAGCTATCTCGCCCTAAAAGTTCTATATATGAGAAAGTAAAGAGTATAGGTTTCATTTAACTATAAATTGGGCCAGTAGAGTTGAATAACTGACTATCGAGTTAGTCTTAATGGTTAGTGAGTTTCTAAATGTGATTTCAAATGACTTATCAAGTAAACGACTTATTTAGGAGATAGACTTGTTAAAGATATAACGACCCGGCCGGTTGTTTTGAGTGTTGTAGTCCCGTTCCCCCATTTATTGCCTATTTTGTGTTTGTTTGTTGTTATATAACTTGCCTGGATGGCTGGTTTGGTTCCGGGGATATTACGAAATGAGTTGGGACACATAGTCCCAAGGTTGGAAACCTAAGATGAAAGAGTTGACCAGATGTTGACTTATGTATAAATGACTCAGTAATAGAGTTTTGATAGTTCCGATAGCTTTGTATAGTGATTTTTAACTTATGAGTGTGTCCGGATATTAATTTGGAGTTTCGTAGATGATTTTGGCTTGAATTGGCTAAAGTTAGAAAAATAAAAGTTTGGAGAGTTGAGAAGATTGACTGAGAATTGACTTTGTGGTTATCGGGATTAGATTTTGGTTTGGAATAGGTCCATTGTGTCATTTATGACTTGTGTGCAAAGTTTGAGGTCAATCGGGGTTGATTTGATAGGTTTCGACATCGATTGTAGAATTTGAAAGTTTCTTAGTTTCAATAGGCTTGAATGGGGGTGCGATTCATATTTCTGATGTGATTTGAGAACTCGACCAAGTTCGTATCATATTTTAGGACTTGTTCGTATGTTTGGTTGAGGTCCCAGGGGCCTCGGGTGGATTTTGGATGGTTAACGGACCAAAATGAGACTTTAAGCATTGCTGAAGCTAGGGGTTTTCTGGTGTAATCGCACCTGCGAGGGGATTAGTCGTAGGTGCGAGCTCGCAGAAGCGAGCCAATTGAAGGAGTTGGCCAGTGGTCGCAGGTGCAAGGGGGCTTCCGCATCTGCGAGCCTGCAGATGCGACAAGGCTCCGCAGATGCGGAGTTAGCAGGCGTGGCTGGCTTTGCGGAAGCGGATATTTGCGAGCAGAAGCGCTTCCGCAGATACGGATTTTGGGGACTTAAGTGAACTCCGCAGGTGCGGAGATTGCACCGCAGAAGTGGTCCCGCAGAAGCAGAATATGGTCCACAGAAGCAAAAGAGGCCTGGGTAGTATATAATTCGAAGGGTTTGAAGCTTTTCTCATTTTTAGATTTTGGAAGCTCAGTTGAAGGCGATTTTTGAGAGGGATTTCACGAGATATCTCGAGGTGAGCCACTTTTGGTCGTTTTATCTAATTATATTGATTATTCATTGAATTTTCCCCATAGATTTGGTGTTTTTGAAGTGAAAATTTGGTGATTTCAGCCAATGTATTGGAGAGTAAAAATTGAAGGTTTGGATGACGGTTTGGTGTTGGAATGTGCAATTTGGTATGATCGGACTCGTGGTTGAGTGGGTATTCTGATTTTTTTTTTAATTTTATCATATTTCGAGACGTGGGCCCGGAGTTGACTTTTTGAGTTGAATTTTTTACCTTTGTTAAAGAACCTAGCTTTATCATGTGGAATTGATTCCTATAACTTGTGTTGATTGTATCGAGTTGTTTGTGGCTAGATTCGACGCGTTCGGAGGACAATTCGCGAGGCAAGGACTTATTGAAATAGAGACTTGCACGGTTTGAGGTAAGTAACACTCTAAACTTGGTTCTGAGGGTATGAATCCCCGAATTATGTGTTATGTGGTTGGTGTTGAGGTTATGCACATGTTTGGTGACAGGCGTGTGGGCATGCACCGTAGAAATTATGACTCGGTCGATTCCGTGGACTATGCAGTCATATGAACTTGTTATTTTCCACCTATTCTCCATGTGTTAGAGATTGAGCTGTGATTCATGTTAGAAATCATGCTTAGGCTATATGTCGGTACTGTGGGGACCCACAAAGGTGGTATTGTAGAATTTCTTGCTTAATTTGCAACTATGTACTCTGTCACATATATCAGTTTGCATATCATATCTCAGTCTTTGTTGCCATTTACTTATACATCATATCATCATTGTTTGTGATAATTGTCATGACGTTTGTGAGCCCGAGAGACTGGAGAGATTGATGACTAAGTGAGGTCGAGGGCTTGATTATAAGTGATGTTTATGGGATCGGGCTGCAAGCCGCAGCAGGCTTTATTGATTCATGCCATGATTGGCTATTCTTAGCGCTTGGGTAGGATCCGCCCCTTCGGAGTTTGACTTATCAGCAGTAAGCACAGGTACCTATTGAGTGCGAGTGCGAGTGCCGAGCGATTGGGAGGACTGAATTACTGTGAGAACTGAGTGATTGTGAGGACTGAGTGACTGGGAGGACTGAGTGAATTGATGCTCCGAGAGTATGCATATGATTTTATCACTGTGTTGCTTTACAGTTGGCATGCATAATTGACATGTAGATATAGTGATATATCATTCCTCATTTCACTCACACTTGATATATTTTATCCATTGTTGAACTTAAATTGTTAAATTTGGAGGCATGTCTACATTTTTGTACTGTTAAATTCTATATTTGGACTGTAACTTGTTGAGCTCGTCACTGCTTTCAGCCCAAGGTTAGTCTCGTTACTTATTGATTACATTGAGTCAGTTGTACTCATACAACACTCTACACTTCGTGTGCAGATCTAGGTACTTCCGGGTACGGTGGCTGCTAGCTTTGGAGCTTTATTTGTCGGAGACTATCGAGGTAGCTGCCTTGGCGTCCACAGACCTCGACTCTCCTTCTTTTCAGTTATTTGTATTGGTCTATCCTTCTAGACAATGTTTTTAGTAGTTAGACTATGTTGTCATTTAGATGCTCATGTACTCAGTAACACCCGGATTTTGGGATATTTTGTATGGAGTCGCGGTATTTCCTTATCAGTTATTTATGAGATTTTTCTCTCAAGCTCAATTTACTATGTTTAAGATTTAAAGATGCATGGTTTATTGTGATTGTCGGCTTGCCTAGTAATGCGATAGGCGCCATCACGACATGTGAGATTTGGATCGTGACAAGTTGGTATCAGAGCCTAGGTTGCATAGGTCTCACGAGTCATGAGCAGGTTTAGTAGAGACTTGCGAATCGGTACAGAGACGTCTGTACTTATCTTCGAGAGGGTGCCAAACAAAATTGGAAAACTTCAGTTTCTTGTATTCTTGTCGTGAGAATTACTAATTCCGAAAACTAAACTTTTGTTATTCTATTGTTTCACAGATGATGAAGACACATGCTACTGGATCGGACAGACGGCCTCCAGTACCACTAGCTAGGGCCACGAAAGGCTGGGTCCGCGGTAGAGGCCGAGGTACAGCTCGTACAGCAGCTAGAGCAGCACCTATAGACGCCATCAGTTGCTCCAGCTCAGAAGCAGATTCTAGAAGTGGTTGAGCCAGTGAGACCAGCTCAGGCACTAGCTGTGCCTATTGTGATTCTAGGCCTTCAAGAGGCTTTGGTCCAGATATTGGTTGTTTGCACTAGCCTCACTCAGGCGGTTTCAGTTTCGGCCGCGCCAGCCACTTCTCATGTCGGGGGAGGTGCTCAGACTCCCACCGCCTGTACTCCAAAGCAGGTGGTAGAGGGACATTAGAATCCAAGGGTACTACCAGCCCAGCCAATTGCAGCTGCTCAGGCCCAGGTGGGTCCCATTATGAGTGATAAGGAGCAGAAGAGACTAGAGATGTCTGGGAGGCTCAAGCCTCCAACATTCAATGGGGATAAGTCAGAGGATGCTCAAGACTTCTTGGATAGGTGCCAACGGATTCTTAGCGCGGCGGGTATTCCGAAGATTAGTGGGGTCTCATTTACTACTTTTCAGCTAACAGGGGCAGCCTTCAGATGGTGGGAGACCTATGAGCGGAGCAGGCCATCCGGTGCTGCATCACTTTCATGGCACGAGTTCTCTGTTCTCTTCTTGGAGAAGTTTGTACCACCGACCTGCAGGGAGCAGTTGCATAGGCAGTTTGAGTAGATATGCCAGTAGGGTATGTCCGTGACCTAGTACGAGATAATATTTTCAGAGTTGACTCGTCACACAATCTGGTTGGTTCCCACTGAGGGGGAGAGGATTAGGAAGTTCATTGATGGCCTCAGCTTTAGACTGCGCTTTGTTATGGTACGGGAGATTTCATGGGGTGCTAGTTTTGATGAGGTTGTTGATATTTCTAGGTGGCTAAAGCTAGTCCGTAGTCAGGAGCGTGAGGAGAGGAAGGCTAACCGGCCTCGTGGTTCGGGCGGTTTCAACGGTGTTCCTTCTGGGGGCAGTCCTACCTCAGTAGGGGCCGTCCTTATAGGCCCGCTGGGATGGCTCGTCTGGTTCATCATGGCACATCAGCTAGCCATGGTTCATAAGGTGCTCGTCCAGGTCAGTCATCTCTCAGTGCTACCCCAGCTCAGAGTTCATCCCATGCTCCATCGATTCAGGGTTCATCTGTGCCAGGTCCTTCTAGAAGTTATTCTGGTTCTCGAGGCCCGATTTAGTCCCTACCACCAGTGTGGAGTTGCTTCGAGTTCGGGGAGGTTTGGTGTAGCAGAAGGGTCAGGCTATGACTTCCGCTCCAGTTACTTTGCCACCCGCCCAGCTAGCTCGGGGTGGGGCTCAGACAGCTAGAGGTCACCCTAGAAAGGGAGGCCAATCATGTGGCGGTCAGGCTCGATTCTATGCTATTCCTACCAGGCCAGAGGCTGTTGCTTCATATGCAGTGATCACATGTAATTTTTCAGTGTGCCACCGAGATGCTTCCACATTATTTGACATTGGCTCTACTTATTCATATGTATCATCCTATTTTACTCGCTATTTAGATATTCCTCGCGAGTCCTTAGTTTCACAGGTTCATGTATCTACGTCGGTAGGCAATACTATTGTCGTAGACCGTGTGTATCGGTTATGTATAGTGACCACTAGAGGGTTGGAGACTAGAGTTGATCTCTTATTGCTTAGTATGGTGGATTTTGACGTGATTATGGGTATGGATTGGTTGTTCCCGTCTCATGCTATTTTGATTGTCACGCTAATACCATGATGTTGGCGATGCCGGGGTTGCCGAGGATCGAGTGGAGAGGTTCACTAGATTATTTTTCCAGCAGGGTGATTTCATATTTAAAGGCCCAATGGATGGTTGGGAAAGGATTTTTGTCATATTTGGCCTTTGTGAGGGATATCGGTACTGATACTCTTACTATTAATTTTGTTCCGGTAGTGCGAGACTTTCCTAATGTGTTTCCTGCAGACCCGCCGGGCATGCCACCCGACAGGGATATTGATTTTGGTATCGACTTGATGCTGGACACTCAGCCCATTTCTATTCCTTGCATCATATGGCACTATCAAAGTTGAAGAGATTGAAAGAGTAGCTTCAGGAGCTTCTTGATAAGGGGTGCACTAGACCTAGTGTGTAGCCTTGGGGTGCACCGGTTCTGTTTATGAAGAAGAAGGATGGTACTATGCGGATGTGCATCGACTATAGGCAGTTGAACAAAGTAACAATAAAGAACAAGTAACCTTTGCCACGCATTGATGAATTATTTGACCAACTTCAGGGGTTAGAGTGTTCTCTAAATTGATATGAGATCTGGGTATCGCCAGTTGAAGATTCGGGACTCGGATATTCTGAAGTCGGCAACATTCATGCATATGATAAACAGTGTATTCCATCCATATCTTGATTTGTTTGTCATAGTATTTATTGATGATATCCTGGTGTACTCACGTAGCCAGAAGGAGCATGCACAACATTTGAGGATTGTACTACAGAGGTTGAGGGAGTAAAACCTTTATGCCAAGTTCTCCAAGTGTGAATTTTGGCTCAGTTCGGTGGCGTTCTTGGGGCACGTGGTGTCAGTGAGGGGATTAAGGTGGATTGAAAGAAGATAGAGGCGGTTTAGAGTTGGCCAATACTGTCTTCAGCTACTGAAATTCAGAGTTTTCTCGGCTTGACCGGATATTATCGTCGCTTCGTGGAGGGTTTCTCGTCCATTGCAGCACCTTTGACAAGGTTCACCCAAAAGGGTGATTCATTTAGGTAGTTAGATGAGTGCGAGGAGAGCTTTCAGAAGCTTAAGACTGCCTTGACCACAGCTCCAGTTCTAGTTTTGGCTTCAGCTTATGGTTCCTATACAGTGTACTCGGATTGGTATTGGGTGTGTCTTGATGCAAGAGGGGAGAGTGATTGCTTATGCTTCGCATCAGCTGAAGCCCCATGAAAAGAACTGCCCTATTCATGATTTGGAGATGGCAGCCATCGTTCCTGCATTAAAAATTTGAAGGCATTTCCCTACGTTGTGTCTTGTGAGGTATTTGCGGCCATCGGAGTCTCCAGCACTTGTTCAAACAAAAGGATCTAAATTTGAGGCAGTAGAGATGGTTGGAGCTGCTAAAGGACTATGTTATTACCATTCTATATCGACCCGGGAAGGCCAATGTGGTGGCCGATCCTTGAGTAGAAAGGCGGTGAGTATGGGTAGCCTTGCATTTATTTTGGTAGGTGAGAGATCACTTGCATTTGATGTTCAGGCCTTGGCTAATCAGTTCGTGAGGTTAGATGTCTCGGAGCCCAGTCGAGTTCTAGCTTGTATGGTCTCTCAGTCTTCCTTATATTATCGCACTAGAGAGCGTCAGTATGATGACCCCCATTTGCTTATCCTTAAGGACACGGTCTAGCACAGTGGTGCCAAGGAGGTTACTATTAGGGATGACGGGGTGTTGCGGATGCAGGGTCGGATTTGTGTGCCTAATGTAGATGGGCTACATGAGTTGATTCTTGAGGAGGCCCATAGTTCGTGGTATTCCATTCATCTGAGTGCATCAAAGATGTATTAGGACTTGAGGCAGCATTATTGGTGGAGGAGGATGAAGAAAGATATAATGGGGTTTGTAGCTCAGTGTCTAAATTGTCAGCAAGTGAAGTATGAGCATTAGAGAGCAGGCAGATTGCTTCAGAGGCTTTAGATTCCGGAGTGGAAGTGGGAGCGTATCACCATGGACTTTGTAGTTGGGCTCTCACGGACTTCGAGGAAGTTTGATGCTATTTGAGTGATTGTGGATCGGTTAACCAAGTCTGCGTATTTCATTCCACTTGGGACTACTTATTCTTTGGAGCGGTTGGCTGAGATCTACATCCGCAAGATTGTTCTCCTTTGCGGTGTGCCAATGTCCATTATTTTAGATCGGGGCACGCAGTTTTCATCATAGTTTTGGAGAGTAGTGCAGCGAGAGTTAGGCACACTGATTGAGTTGAGTACAACATTCCACCCTCAGACGGACAGACGGTCCGAGCGCACTATTCAGATATTGAAGGATATGCTACTCTCTTGTGTCATGGATTTAAGGGGCTTTTGGGATCAATTTCTGTTGCTTGCAGAGTTTTCCTACAACAACAACTACCAATCGAGCATTCAGATGGCTATGTATGAGGCTTTGTATGGGAGATGGTGTCGGTCTCCGGTGGGTTGGTTTGAGCCGGGTAAGGCTAGATTATTGGGTACTGACTTGCTTTAGGATGCTTTGGATAAGGTTAAGTTGATTCAGTATCGGCATCGCACAACACAGTCTAGACAAAAGATCTACGCCGATCGGAAGGTTTGTGATGTTGCTTACATGGTTGGAGAGAAGCTACTGCTTAGAGTCTAACTCATGAAAGGTGTTATGAGCTTCGGAAAGAAGGGCAAGTTGAACCCTCGGTATATTGGGCCTTTTGAGGTGCTTGAGATGATTGGAGAGGTGGCTTACAAGCTTGCATTGCCACCTAGTCTATTGAATGTTCATCTGTACATGTTTTGGACTTCAGCATGGTTCAATTAGATGGAGATTTGACATATGATGTGGAGTTGGAGGCTAGTTTGTATCGGCAGGTTCGAAAGTCGAGGTCAAAGAACATAACTTCAGTGAAGGTGCAGTGGAGAGGTCAGCCAGTCGAGGAGGCTACTTGGGAGATCGAGCGGGAGATGCAGAGCAGATATCCACACCTGTTTGAGACTTGGGTATGATTCTCGACCGGTTCGAGGATGAATGTTTGTTTAAGAGGGAAAGGATGTAACGACCCGGGCGGTCATTTTGAGTGTTGTAGCCTCGTTCCCCCATCTATTGCCTATTTTATGCTTGTTTGTTGTTATTTAACTTGCCGGAATGGTTGGTCTGGTTCCGGGGAAATTTTGGAATGAGTTGGGATACTTAGTCCCAAGGTTGGAAGCTTAAGTTGAAAGAGTTGACCGGATGTTGACTTATGTGTAAGTGACTCCTGAATGGAGTTTTGATGGTTCCAATAGCTCCGTATGGTGATTTTGGACTTAGGAGTGTGTCCGAATATTGATTTGGAGTTTCATAGATGACTTTGGCTTGAATTGGCGAAAGTTAGAAAAATAGAAGTTTGGAGAGTTGGAAAGTTTGACTGAGAGTTAACTTTGTGGTTACCGGGCTCGGATTTTGGTTCTGAAAGTTGGAATAGGCTCGTTGTGTCATTTATGACTTGTGTGAAAAGTTTGAGGTCAATCGGGGTTGTTTTGATAGGTTTCGGCATTGATTGTAGATGTTGAAAATTTATTAGTTTCAATAGGCTTGAATTAGGGTGCGATTCGTGTTTTTTAATGTTGTTTGATGTGATTTGAGGCCTCAGCTAAGTTCATATCGTGTTTTAGGACTTGTTGGTATGTTTGGTTGAGGTCCCGGGAACCTCGGGTGGATTTCGGATGGTTAACGGACCAAAATGAGAGTTGAAGCATTGCTGAAGCTGGGGGTTTTCTGCTGTGATCGCAGCTGCGAGGGGATTAGTCGAAGGTGCGAGCTCGCAGAAGCGAGCCAGGGGTCGCACCTAGAACTAGGTGAAAGTTTGACTTAAGAAGGAGGTCCCATAACTATTATTGATAGACAAGTACGATAATTGAAGTCGAAGAAGGTTGCTTAAGTGAAGTGTTATACTGAACATCCGATAAAGGAAGCTATACAGCAGTTCGAGGATGACATGCATAGTAAGTACATGCAATTGTTTGAGATGTCAGGCACACTTTCTAACTCATTCGAGGACGAACGTTTATTTTAAGTTGGGGAGAATGTAATAATCATATATTTTTAAGAGAGAAATTTTAAGTTACATCACTAATTATAATTTCTTATATCTTGTGGAGATAATAAATATTATTTATTTTATATGTGGTTGTATAAATATGTATTTATACTTGAAGGATATGAAGAATGTCATTTTAAATAGATGTAAATGGTTAGTGGGTCTAATTCACATTATATATAAGGTTGGGTTATAAGGTAATTTTGGATAAGATACAGGGTTGAAAAACAAAAGAGTAAGTCAGTCCCACAATTGTTGTTGCACGTTGGTAACCTAAGGGAGTATAATTTATTATTGAAATCCTTGGATGTGGCTCATTGAGAACGCATAGAACGACAACAATGAGGAAATAACTTAGACTGCCATTTGGGTTGTATCTATTATTAATATTGGTTAGGAGAAATCTTGGAAAAGAAATTTCTTTGTTTGCTCGGACAATCAACGAAAGTATTTATGAAATTTTTGAGGATGGCTTCGGCACTTGGTGCACAATTACTTAAGGTACTAAATTATGAAAGTATTTATTTTCTATTACAACATCCCAATAACATAAATTTGATCGAGGGAGAAATATAAGTTATTTCTGTTTTGTGAAAGCATGAATTGAATTATATGTTTTTCAATTTTATGATAAGGAATCTTTAGTTTCTTTTTCTTTTTAATTTCTTCTTTTAAAAAGAGGAATTTACTTTTTCCTTTATTTTACTGCGGGTGTTTATGGTTATTTCGAAGAAATTTGATAAGTGAGGAATTACCACGAAAATGTCCATTTTGCAACAATTTACACATAGGATTTTTTGGTCAAGAATAGAAGGGAGGCGAACTTAAAACCATCGTTTTAACAAAGTCTTTCCAAACTTTTAATAGTGGATATTATATTTCATTACCTGTTTCGTAACCAATAAAAATGTAAGGCAATGGTTTCTTTGAAATTTTGTCTATTTGTTTTCCATCAAATTTTCTCTATTGATCGCTTGCCGCAATTTGGCTGCTTTAATCTCCAGAAACTATCTTCAATAAATATATATATTCTACTAAATGAGGAAAGTGATGTAAGTTATATGTGGTACAATCACTATGACGATCCGGCTAGTCGTCTCATGAGTTACCAATCCGTTTTTCCCGTTTCTACCTTATCATGCTTCGTTAGCCGTGCTTTATGTAATCAAGTTGAGTAGTTTGAGTGCGGGGTGGATTTGGTAAGAAACAAAACACTTAGACTCTTTCAAGAAGGTTTAAACCGGAAAAGTCAACCGGATGTTGACTTTTAGGTTAGAGGGCTCGGATGTGAGTTCCGATGGTTCGGTTAGCTTCGGGAGGTGATTTATGACTTAGGAGTGTGATCGCAATTGGTTTTGGAGGTCCGGTGTAGAATTAGGCTTGAATTGGTGGAGTTAGTATTTTGACGATTTCCGGTTGTTAGGCGAGATTTTGATCCGAGGGTCGGAATGGAATCCCGAGAGTTGCTATAGTTTCGTATGTTGATTTCGGGCTTAGGCGTATGTCCGGATTTAAAATTGAAAGTCCGTAGGACAATTCAACGCATTTTGGCGAATGTTGGAAAATAGAAGATTTTTGGAAAGTTTGACCGAGGAGTTGACCTTTTGATATCGGGGTCGGAATCCAGTTCTGAAAATCTTCACAGGTCCATAATGTCATTTATGACTCGTGTGCAAAATTTGAGGTCAATCGGACTCGATTTGATAGGTTTCGGCGTCGAATGTAGAAGTTGGAATTTGTTAGTTTCATTAGGCTTGAATCCAACGCGAATTTGGCGTTGAGAGGTTGTTTTGAGCATTCCGAAGGTTGGAACAAGTTTGAATAACATTATGGGGTATGTTGGCGTGTTTTGGTTGAGGTTCCAGTGGCCTCGGGGGAGTTTGGGGTGGTTAAGCGGACCATTTCATCGTTGAAAAAGAAAATCTGCAGAAATGTCAGAAATGCTACCAGAATGCTATAGCATTGTTGACTTTGCTACGCGATGCTGCCCAAAATGCGGACAACATGTCGATTATACTACGCGAAATGCTATAACAAAGTACAACATATTTCAATGTCAGAAATGCTATCCAAAATGCGGACAGCATGTTGATTATGCTACGCGAAATGCTATAGCATTTTCAACACCTGAAAGTTTTATTTGTTCCGATTTTTTACATTTTATAAATAGAAATTAGTGCCCATTTGCCATGCAAAACTCATTTTCGTTACCCACAAAGAGAAACACCTCCAAACACCATAAAATCACAACAAATCAACCTCAAAACTATATCCAAAAGAGATTTTCTTGAACAAATTCTTAAAGAAGGGGGTTTTGACCATCTTGAACATAATTGGAGCTAGGGAACTCGGATTGAAGCGAAATCTTGAAGGATTTTTGGAAGATTTTTGAGAGAAACATTGGGATAAGTGTTCTTAACTCAATCTTGGTCAAATTACCCAAACCTATTGCCATTCTAGTATGTAATTGGTGATTTAAGTTGGAGAAAATTGTGGAAAACCCTTAAGTTTAGATTTTAAGACTTGGAGGTCGAACCGATGTCGGAATTCGATAAATCTTGTATGGTTGAACTCGTGGGAAGATACGGAACCCGTTAGGGTGAAAAATTACTGAATTTCGAAAAGTGGGCCCGGGGCTCGGGTTTTACTAATTTTGGGATTTCTTAGTATTTATTGATTGTTTTCGCATGGGCTTTGTTACCCTTGCATATTGTGACATATTAGTTTTAATTTTGGATAGATTCGACGCGCGCGGAGGCCAATTCAAAGGGCAAAGGCGTCGCGGGCTAAGAATTTAGCCGGTTCGAGGTGAGTAGTGATTGTAAATAATGTTCTGAGGGTTTGAAACCCTGGATTGCACATCGTAGTGCTTTATTGAGGTGAGGCACGCGCTCGATGATGAGCGTGGGGTCGTTTACTACTGGGGATTGTGACTTGGTCGGTCACGATTGATGATTTTTACTATATATTTGATTGAAACTTATTTGATATCATCATGTTTTGGGCTGATTGCCATATTTGGGCTTCGTGCCGGTTATTTGAACCCTTCGGGGGTATTTATCACTGTTTCCTCACTATTTTGATTCATTACTTGAACTCAGTCATGTTGTTTTCCACTGTTTTACAATTCAGCCACTTTTATTCGGTTTGAGATTTAAATGACATTTTAAATGATGTAAATGGGAGTGGGTGGTACGCCTACCACAAGATATGTTGTAAATGGGAGTGGGTGGTACGCCTACCACAAGATATAATGTAAATGGGAGCGGGTGGTATGCCTACCACAAGATATAATGTAAATGGGAGCGGGTGGTATGCCTACCACAAGATATAATGTAAATGGGAGCGGGTGGTACGCCTACCATAAGATATAATGTTAATGGGAATGGGTAGCAAGCCGCCACGAGATATAATGTAAATGGGAACGGGTGGCACGCCGCCATGAGATATAATATAAATGGAAACGGGTGGCACGCCGCCACGAGATATAATGTAAATGGGAACGGGTGGCACGCCGCGACGAGATGTGATATAGCGCTTGGGCTGTAAGGGGCCCCTCCCGGAGTATGCACACCCCCAGTGAGCGCGGGTACCCGTTGTGATGTGAAATATATCCCGAGGGGCTGATATTGTGATGTAAAACATAGCCCGAGGGGCGGATGTTGTACCATGTGATATGCCCGAGGGGCCGATACTGTGTTTTAAATGATACTTAGCCCGAGGGGCGATATTTTACTTTACATTATTTACCAAAAAAGATTTCATGTTTTCACCTATTGAAAAGAGATTTGACTTGGATTTCTCACTGATTTTCTGTTGCGAACGATGTTTTATATGCTTCATTATAGAATGCCTTGTGCTTTGTGTGTTTTCTTGCTTTCCGCCATTATTTTTGATTATTACTCACTGAGTTGGAAGTACTCACATTGCTCCCTACACCATGTGTGCAGATTCAAGCATTGTTGGTTCCGCCCCGGAGTATTGATTTCTCCTATCCAGGTGGTGATTCCGAGACAACGAGGTAGCTGTTGGCGTCCGCAGCCCTTTATCTCTTTTATCTTGTTGTTTCCACTTTCTTCAAACAATTGTGCCAGAGATATTGTAATAGAAATCTTGTTATTAGGATTTCATTAGTTGCTCATGACATTGTGACACCCCATTTTGGGCTGTTGTCGGGATGGGTAGTCATATTTTTCAGCGAATGATTGCTATTAAACTACGCTTGTTTGTTTCCTTGTTAATTGACTGCTTAGAACGAGATTTTGGGTTAAATTGGCTAGCCTTGTCTTCACGAGAGGCGCCATCACGACCGGGTTCGGGGTTAGGGTCGTGACATTAGCCTTATAATCTTATTAGTTTTAGGACATAATATTACATGTTAGTAATCCTACATGATTACCTTTAGGAACCCTATTCGTATAATTACTTTCCGGCAGTCTAATTCATATAAAATTGAACAAATAAATATCTTTAGTCATGTAATTCTATTACTTTTAAGATATACTTCTTAAAATTTTTTATTACTAATTTAATTTGAAAACGCATTTGTCACGATCCGGATTTCCCACCCTCGGGAGTCGTGATGGCGCCTACTAGTGAAAGCTAGGCAAGCCAATCAACCGAATTATTTACCACGTTCTCATTCGAAATCAATTCAACTAAAACCAACAATAAATAAACAACACAATTTAACGAGCGAAATGCATAGAATATTTCAAATAAAATCTCTTTTACAAACTACCCAAGATCTGGTGTCACAGTTTCACAGACTGTCTAAGATTTACTACAAGTAAGGGTCTGAAAGAAATAACAAAATACTGTTTCTGGGACTACAAAAATAAGAAACAGATAAAATAGATAGCAGGAGACTCCAAGGTCCGCGGACGCCTGCAGGACTACCTTAGGTCGCCTGATAATCAGAAGCCGGAAGCTCCTTACGGTCCAAAGCCTGCGGTACTGGGATCTGCACAAAAGAGTGCAGAGTGTAGTATCAGCANACCTATTGCCATTCTAGTATGTAATTGGTGATTTAAGTTGGAGAAAATTGTGGAAAACCCTTAAGTTTAGATTTTAAGACTTGGAGGTCGAACCGATGTCGGAATTCGATAAATCTTGTATGGTTGAACTCGTGGGAAGATACGGAACCCGTTAGGGTGAAAAATTACTGAATTTCGAAAAGTGGGCCCGGGGCTCGGGTTTTACTAATTTTGGGATTTCTTAGTATTTATTGATTGTTTTCGCGTGGGCTTTGTTACCCCTGCATATTGTGACATATTAGTTTTAATTTTGGATAGATTCGACGCGCGCGGAGGCCAATTCAAAGGGCAAAGGCGTCGCGGGCTAAGAATTTAGCCGGTTCGAGGTGAGTAGTGATTGTAAATGATGTTCTGAGGGTTTGAAACCCCGGATTGCACATTGTAGTGCTATATGGAGGTGAGGCACGCGCTCGATGATGAGCGTGGGGTCGTTTACTACTGGAATTGTGACTTGGTCCGTCCCGATTGATGATTTTTACTATATATTTGATTGAAACTTATTTGATATCATCATGAATTGGGCTGATTGCCATATTTGGGCTTCGTGCCAGTTATTTGAACCCTTCAGGGGTTGTTATCACTGTTTCCTCACTGTCTGATTCATTACTTGAACTCATTCATATTGTTTTCCACTATTTTTATAAAACAACCATTTTTACTCAGTTTTGAGATTTAAATGACATTTTAAATGATATAAATGGATCGGGTGGCACGCCGCCACGAGATTTGATATGAATGGATCGGGTGGCACGCCGCCACGGATATGATATAAATGGATCGAGTGGCACGCCGCCACGGGATCGGGTGGCACACTGCCACGGATATGATATAAATGGATCGGGTGGCACGCCGCCACGGATATGAT
>MCJB01053089.1:3401-20800 GCA_002018475.1 Nicotiana obtusifolia
GGATTTGTCCATAAAGGACATTTCTAAAGCTTTAATTCTCCTTCTGTTATTAAACTTTGGACTGTATTTTCTAAATTGCACAATGTATAAACTCACAAGCTAAACAAACATCTAATAGTATTAGATAATCAGTTTGAGATATTAAATAAGTGAAAAAATTGATACTACAAAGATAACCAACTCTATTATTCTTTTAAAATAAAATTGGAAGGTGCCCATCCTTGATTTTGCCCTCAATGAGGTTGGAGACAATCCATGTTCCTATGATAATCAGTTGAGGTTCAAAGAATTTTGTTGCATTTTATTCATCATTTTTCTCACCAACTTTTTATTAAAACAAATTTCTTCATTCGTGTGCATGATCTAATAATGAATGAAAATCATTTCCAGATTATCAACCAAGTCTCAAACTCCATCCTATTTATGGTGGTTTTATCGTAGTCTGGGATCTTGGAGCAACGGTAAAGTTGTCTTTGTGCAACTTATAGATCACAGGTTCAAACCGTGAAAATAGTTACGTTAGGATAGACTATCTACATCATACTCCTTGAAGTGCATCCTTTATGTAGACCCTGCTTGAATGCGAGATGCTTTGTGATCTATGCTATCCTTTTTTTTCTTTTCTTTTTATAGTCTCAAATTTTCAATTCTTAGGAAATTGCACTTTTGGTTATAAGGTGTTTAGAGAAGGTTGTCTGGTTTGCACATGTTAGTATATATTTGTATTTATTTCAGTTAGATGAGTTGACTTGTAAGAGATCCGTAAATTTAACTTAATTAGTTGACTTAGTTTTTTTCTTTTCTTATTTCTTTTTGTGGGTTTTGGGGGCGGATCCACCCTTTAGGGTGGGAGTGATAGAGCACCCGCTAGATTGGTAAAATTATTATATATTTATGTAGAAATTTTTTTAAACTAGGTTAAATATTTGATTTTGTCACCTCCAATCCCAAACTAAACAAAGATGCCATGGCTGGTAGACCTTTGTGAAAACGTTTCACGTATGCAAAATTCAAGTTCGAATTTATCTTGAACCTTGTCTAATTTTCCTTTTTTGTTGTGTTTTTTATTTCCTTTGTCCCAGTCATTTTCCTTTTTGGCTACCTCCCAATTTCCTATTTGTCGTTCATTATTTTTTATATGTTTTCCTCTATTTTATTATTTTATCTCTAATTTTTAGCAAAGACACTCAAAAAAGAGCCTCCTACATTTAAAATACCGTAAAATCTTTTAATTTTTTTTTTTTGCAAAATCAAAAAACTTGGGTCTTGATAGAAATTTTGGATTGAGATTAAATTTAACTTTTATAATTTATTTTTTATTATAACATAAAAATTTATGTTATTATATGGTTGTAAATATAATTTAACTGTTTGTACTATTAAATTATGATGAATATTTCGCAAGTATTGTTTAGAAAAACATAAGATTTTTTTAAAAAATTTTTGGGGATCTTGTAGTTTATCTAATTCGGTATTTACTTATGGTGTATAATTTATCTATTGAAGATATTTTTTTTATTTTTCTTACTCTGATTGGTGGAATTTCATTATTAAACATATTATTTTACTTGTGCAAATTTACTTTTAGCATACAAAAAAAGTTGCAGTTCCCTAGTAAAAAATATTGATTTTACTTGTATTGTTAATAATAAAGGTGTGATTCCTTCTTTAAAATGCTAATTATATTTGCTTCTTGATGGCTGAGATGTAATTTTTGTATAACAACAACATACTTAATGAAATCTCACAAATATATTCTGGGAAAGAGATGTAATTTTCTAATTTTAAATAAAAAAATACATATTAATTGCCTAAATAAATAAAAAAATAAATAAATCGGACAAACGTTCCGAACAAACACTATATTAGTTATTTAAAAGTGTACACTAAAAAGTTATGATACTCGCCACCTTCAAATCTTAGATCAGAGGGTTAATAAGTTTCTTCCTATAGAGGACAATTCTAGAGTTTTCGCTCTCTCTCCCTCTGATTTAATGTTGTACCTTTTATTAGTATCTCAATTAACTCAACCATGTCATTTACTTTCATTTGTTATTTAGTACTATTATAAATCTCTAGATAAAAAATAAAAAAAGTGCTAGCTCATTCCAAGCGCAAATATATTAGTAGTACACTCATTCAGCCATGTCGATGATTTTGTACGATTAGGGCAGGTCGTCGCACAATATATTTTGTGTTCACGTAGAGTTCGAGAAAGGACCACACCTTAACGGTTATGATATAGACAGTTTATCCTAATGCAATTATTAGTAATTGTTTCCACGATTAGAATCCGTGACCTCTTAATTAGAGTAGCACAGTGCGTAAGGTGTTCCGTGTTCATGTAGAGTTTGGGAAGGGCCACACCGTAATGGGTGTGATGCAGACATCCTACCTTAATGCAAGCATTAGTGAATGCTTGCACGGCTCGAACCCGTAACCTATAGGTCACATATAAAATTTTACCGTTACTCCAAAATTGCCCTTCAATTTGTTCTATTGATACCACAATATTAACCAAAACTATAACTAAAAAAATTTGGAAGGTGCCCATTCTTCCTTTTCAACCGCTATCAATGTGGTTGGAGACCATCCATATTGTTCCCATGAAAATAAGTAAAGATTCAAAGCCGCGTATCTAATGTACTAATGACGGGTTCAATTGAACCCATAACTTTCGATATAGAATAAAAGTTTATATGTAAATATTTATTAAAATCGTAAAAATAGTAGATATAAATCTATAATTTTAAAAATATAATGAGTTCAATGCTAAAAAGCTTTTTAAATAATCCCATAAAATTTAAATTTTAAATCCGCCTATGATTCAAAGAATGTTATTTGCAATTTATTCATCATTTTCTTCTCCAAACTCTTTGTCATGACAATCCATTCGTGTGCATGATCTAATAATAAATGATAATTATTCCAGATTCTCAACCAAGTCTCTCGATTCTCAACCTCCTTTCTATTTATGGCGGTTTTATGGTCACAAATTCAGTGCTAATTAAAAATGGGAGGAATTTACACGTTTGATTATACTCTTTTCGGTCCATAATAAGTGACGTTTGGTCTTTTTATTTTGGTCCAAAATAAGTATTCTTCACATAATTAAAAAGGAACTAACTTTATTTTTTTCAAATTTACCCATATTTACATATCTCAACATGTCAAGTTAATAATAAGCAAATTTTAACTAAAGAAAATTTAGTCAAAATATTTTCTTTTAGGAGTTAATATTTTCCAAAGGGATATGCAATGTGTCATAGGTCAAAAGATCGCTTACTATGGACCAGAGAGTACCTTATAATAATTTAGAGAAGGTTGTCTAGATACTTGATACACAAATCAAAACTTCTTCAATCCCTAAGTTTTGATTGGTTTAGTTGAGAATGAATTATAACTTAGGATCAAAGCTGATGAAAACCTCATATGCTATATATAACTCAAACTCTACCCATATAAAACGTATCAGTTATGTACACGCCGCGAAGTTCATGTGACATAAGTTGTCTGTTATCACTAAACTATATCGAGCTTATAGTCTACGAGGAGATTTGCTTATGGTAATTAGCTAGTTCTTAAATTTTAAATCACATTGAAGAATCGGTAAAATTTTATAGTATAAGATGGTGGGTTTAATAAGGAATTTTAGTATCTGGTAACTAGGATTTGATGCATGGGGAGACCTATGTATTAAGAGAATGCTACACTTATTTCTCATCGATTCGATAAGAGTTTTCAAAGAGGTTTATAATATTGTCTTGGGCCACTCCACCAATTGTTTTAAAAGGTTTTGAGTTAGATGCTTATATTCTTTTACATAAAAATAGAGCTCTCTTCTTGTTCTGTTACTGTAGGATTGCTCTTGATAGAAATAGGCATATAAACGCAACGGAAGCAATCATCCAAGATCAAATAATCTTACATGTAAATTAGATAAATATAATCATTAACGAGATAGAAACACTAACCTCTTGAAGTTACTGCACAAATCTTCAATGATATTCACGCTATCCAGGTCTGCAGTCTTCTACTGTGTATCCTGAATCTCTACCGAACGTGATACTTGAGTGGCAAATATTTTTGTTCAAGAAAAATAATACCTTTTTTTTTGTGTTAAAATTTCGGCCAAGCAAGAACAAAACCTATTAGGGTTTTTCGTTCTTCTTTTTGGCTTCTTTTTCTCACGTTTTTTTCTTTCCTTTTTGGCTACTGCTTCTAACGTTTTTCTTTTTTTTCTTCTTTCACGTTTTTGTTTCTTTTTGGTTAGAAACAAGACCAAAAAACTTTTGCACGTTTTCTTAGGTTAATTCAAGATCAAAATTATTTTGGAGTCTTATTCCTCCTAAAACGTGTAGCCAAAAACGTGTAGGAGTCTACTACGTACCAAAAATCTGTAGCAGTCTTCTAACCCACCAAGGATACTATTTTCTTATTTAATTTTCTCGTTCTAGAATATTCAGTCACAGTAGGGACCACAGATTTAATAACGAGGCTTCCTATTGTGGTATTAATTCGGAATATGAATGAATTAATCCTACCACAATAAATTACAATTTATTCCACTAGAAAATTATAATTGCACTCCTCAGTTTAATTTCGAAATCATTCATTAAAACTTATTTAACTCCCCGTGTTAAGATTACAAATACCAATAAGATAAATTAAATTACTGACAATTTAATTCATCGATTAATTTAATCCTTTATACTTCCGCTTAACTTATTTCATGTGACGGATACAAAATCCACCTGCAGGGTTTTCACATGAAAACTTTCAAGCATCCATAAAGGGGTATCATCAATCTCAATGGTCAAGACACAGATTCTATCAACTAATTATTATTTCACAAATGCACTTTGCCATTATTCAATTTACCAGGAATACATTAACTCGCAGTTGAGTCGTACCTTTTAATAAATCAAAATAATGAATGAAGCACATTGATCATAATAATTATATCAAGATTAAGAGTATAAGAACATTCAATGAGCTAGAGAGGTAGTTTTATATATTCAGTACAAAAACACTTACCTCTACTTGGTCCGTTCAATACACAAAAATGTACTAGCATAAGAAGTCGGAACTAAACCATTCCCATAATCAAGATAGATTATAATTTAATCTTATGCTACAATCATCAAGATGCTTTGCCCAGTTTCATCTTTGATTGTGAACATTAACTTTATAACTTATAAGAACTGACAATTTAATCTTCCACGCATGAGCTAAAGCTCCATACACTAAATCGTCTACTATATAAGTAAAGGGCACACATATGAACAAATGATCTATTTGAATTAAGATTTCATTGAATTGAATAAATAAATAAACAATTGTTCCAATAAATAAAACATAATACTATAATCAAACCACATGGTTAATAGTATATCCTAACAGCTCTCTCAACCAGCATATGAAGCTGCTCTATATATTTCTCTACGGGATGGTACGCTCTGCTCTCTCGCGATCCCTACTCTAATTAAAAGATTAAAGGCCCCTACTAAAGATAGGTCGCCAAACTACAATCGAGAGTTTCGCCTTTTGAAGCGCCAGGCGCGTAGGGCGACCGGGCCAGACCGAGTCAGAAAGGCTTTGATGGCTCAAGGTTCATATTAGGGAAAGGAGAGTGAGGGGAAGAGGGGGCAACCCTCGGCCCGATCATCCAATTCGCTCCAATAGACAGGCATGGTTCTGTAGTCAAAGCAACTTCGTCACTTTCGTGTAGCCATCGGACGGCAGTTCTTTTGGGGGTTCCTTAGGGACCGATTCACTCTGCGTAGATTGACTGAACGTAGAAAACCTTCCACTGGCAGGCGATCGTGTTTCTCACTTCTGATATCTCCAGGTCTTGTCACCAAAAAACCTTCCCCGATTGACAGAACGTTCCGCTATTGATACTTGAAAAAACAACTTATCCCAATTCAGCCTATCGAGCCACCGACACTAAAAAAAATCGAATTTTCACATGTAAACCTTAGAACTAGGCATATAGTAGAGTGTTAAAGAATACTATACTATCCGTCATCGGTTGTATAAAAGTTTGCAAAGGGGTTTACAATGTCAAGTATCACTCATTGTCTTAAGGTTTTAAGTTGGACGCTCAGATTCTTCCACGCTATGTATTCACTACCTTATACTCATATCAGATATTTGAAAATTTCTAAAAACATGTATGTGTGAGTAAGTAAGTGCCAAAAACTGTAGATAATGTAATCCTTGTCTGAGACCACATTTCTTCAACTATAAAAAAAAGTAAAATTTTATATTTGGATTGGCCAAACTAAAGCAATTTTTCTTTTGTCAATTTCCTTAAATTGTGTCTCACCTTATACTTAAAGAGTAAATTAAACGCAGCTAATAATGGAAATTAATGATGCTTCGGTTGACTTTACTAAAGTACCACCAATTCCACTTTATTATGTGTTTAGGCTGCTTCATCTTGTAGAAAAAAAATGTTTTCTTTAATCATTCTATTGGAAAATACAAGTAAGAGTTTAATATCTTAAAACCCACTTATGATTTTCTTTTATGGTGGAGAACCCACAACACCCATATTACGTCTCACCTCATTTTATAACCTAAAAAGCTTGTAACCTAAATTTCTAGAGCTAACTTCTCTTGTCAGTACGAATAGCAAAACCATAATTCCTTCAAGCCATATTCTTTTTTTCATTTTTTGGGGTGTTGTATCTTGTTATCTTAGACAAATATGAAGCTATTTTTCTTCAACATGCAGAAATCCTTAGTGTTTCTGATGATTATAGTCATGGTTTCTTCTTGCTACAGGGTGGCGTCTCCATGGAAAACCTTGATAGGAGGACATGAAGAACGTATAACGGACAATGGTGTAAAGAAAGAGTATATATTTCCAGATCGCGAGATAGACAACCATCATAATATACCAAGAGAGTACTACAACCAGAGGGGAAACAACTCTACTGGTGGTGGTGATAATGGTGATAATTGAAGGACTTGGATTCTGTATGTATACGCCTTTCAACTGTTTTTCTACCAGTGTGTGTTCCTCTTTTCCTGTTCCGTTTGAGTTTCTCTACGTTATGTATTAGTATACGTAGCGAGATTAAAGAACATTTTAGTAGGAAGCCAGATTGACCCCTTTAAGGGCCTACTCGATGCAAAACCAAATTAGTCGATTGGGAGATGGCCATAGTTGGCTTCTCGTCATTGGCATACTCCAGAAAGCGCGCTTGACCCCCCTTAACGGCCTACTCGGTACAAAACCAAATTAGTCGATGGGGAGATGGCTATAATTGGCTTCTCCTCATTGGCATACTCCAGAAAGCACGCTTGATCCCCTTAACAGCCTACTCGGTGCAAAACCAAATTAGTCGATGGGGAGATGGCCATAGTTGGCTTCTCGTCATTGGCATACTCCAGAAAGCGCGCTTGACCCCCTTAACGGCCTACTCGGTACAAAACCAAGTTAGTCGATGGAGAGATGGCCATAGTTGGCTTCTCGTCATTGGCATACTCCAGAAAGCGCGCTTGACCCCCTTAACGGCCTGCTCGGTGCAAAACCAAATTAGTCGATGGGGAGATGGCCATAGTTGGCTTCTTCTTATTGGCATACTCCAGAAAGCGCGCTTGACCCCCTTAACGGCTTACTAGGTACAAAACCAAATTAGTCGATGGAGAGATGGCCATAGTTGGCTTCTCGTCATTGGCATACTCCAGAAAGCGCGCTTGACCCCCTTAACGGTCGACTCGGTACAAAACCAAATTAGTTGGTGGAATAGTTGGCTTCTCGTCATTGGCATACTCCAGAAAGCGCGCTTGACCCCCTTAACGGCCTACTCGGTACAAAACCAAGTTAGTCGATGGGGAGATGGCCATAGTTGGCTTCTCCTCATTGGCATACTCCAGAAAGCACGCTTGACCCCCTTAACAGCCTACTCGGTGCAAAACCAAATTAGTCGATGGGGAGATGGCCATAGTTGGCTTCTCCTTATTGGCATACTCCAGAAAGCGCGCTTGACCCCCTTGACGGCCTACTAGGTACAAAACCAAATTAGTCGATGGAGAGATGGCCATAGTTGGCTTCTCGTCATTGGCATACTCCAGAAAGCGCGCTTGACCCCCTTAACGGCCTACTCGGTACAAAACCAAGTTAGTCGATGGGGAGATGGCCATAGTTGGCTTCTCCTCATTGGCATACTCCAGAAAGCACGCTTGACCCCCTTAACAGCCTACTCGGTGCAAAACCAAATTAGTCGGTGGGAGATGGCCATAGTTGGCTTCTCGTCATTGGCATACTCCAAAAAGCGCGCTTGACCCCCTTAACGACCTACTCGGTGCAAAATCAAATTAGTCGGCATCTCATCATTGGCATTTGGCATACTCCAAATGAGTAGCATAGGGGCAAGTAACCGTGGTATTTGCATTGCATGTAAGCTGTAAGAAATCAAGTGGAGATCAACTATGATATTTATTCTCTTGATCTGGGTAGTAACTTTTAGTATTTATATCTATCTATATATATAATTGAAGGGCTAGATAAGATGACTTGGCACCTCTTATAGGCCAGGAAAGTTATTTGGTTTTTTCCTCCAATTTTTACATTATTTTCCACTCATTATTTTCATTTCAATTGCGTAAGAAGTTCAAAAGACACGTCCCTTCAACAACATCCATTGAGAAAAAGGTGGAAAAGTTATTACTATTAATTAAGCAACCGTTTGTTTCCCAGTAAACCCAATGGCCATATTTGATAGTTAATAGCATGTATGAATTTGTGTTGCACGTTAATAATGATACGTAATGATTTAAATATTTGTTTGTATGAAGGAATAAAAAAAACTAATTAATGAGAAAATTTTACGTATAATAATACAATAATCATTTAAATGTCGAAAAATATTATTACATTAGCATAATACATGAATTTAAAATAAAATGACATCATCAAAACTTACACAAATGATCAGTTTTGTCATGTTAGTTAGATAATTATGTATTATAGTTTAAAAGTATTTAATGTGATGGTAGCTTAACGAACCCTTCTTTGTGGACAACATACAGTTGTTCGTGCAAGAAAACATATTGCGGTAAATATAATCCAATATGTAGAATGTTTGTCCTTGTCCTTTATTTATTATATTTGCAAAACATAAACATACTAAAAATTATTTTTACACAAATTTAAAAGAATATTCCTTAGTTTCGAAAAAAGGTCAATGTCGACTCCTTGTCACTACCTATTCAGGGTTAGGCTAGATACTTACTGGATACGCGTTGATTTACGTACTCATACTGCAATTCTGCACTAAATGCGCAGGATCTGATAGGTTCATTTGGTGGTCATTTGGACGCGTAGGCGCAGCTGCTGAGGGGACTTTATGGTAAGCTGCATTCCATGCTACGATTCGCGGCACACAGAGTCTCCATCATAATTATTTACTTTATCATGTCTAACTTGTATTCCATACAGATGTTGTATTGTTATTTTATTTCCTAGTAGATGATCATGCACTTGTGACACCGAGTTTTGGGATGTTTTAGAATTTGTTTATGGTTTTATTTATTATTGAAACACTTTTACTTTAGATTTCATTTAAATTGTATGTATTTATAATTTTTAATGCATTGATTTTCCTATCTAATAAGATTTATGATTTTCAAAAATAATAAAATGAATAATTAAGTCAGTAGTCACAGTTGGTTTGCCTAACAACGACGTTGGACGCCATCACGACCTATAGTAATTTTGGGTCGAGACAGTTAATATTGGGATTGATAACCAAGTGTTCAGGAAAAACCATATCATCTTTTATTGGATGCTCTTCTTAGTTTCCCAACACAAAGTTAGAAGACATTGAATACTGGATCTGTTCTTACTTTATATTTCTTGTTAGTTGAATCTTTTTCTTTTGAGGTCAGAAGTATAACTTTGGCAAGCTAACTTTTACAGTCTCTGCTTTTATCGATTTTGGAACTACTGGTAGTAATTGGCAGAAATCACCTCAAAACCATTAATTTTTCATCAAACGGTTCATTAATAAAAACTCCGGACAATTATTTCAATCATTTGACACTTTACCATCATCTCATATTATCAATTTTATTTTTCTTATAAATTTAGCACAATTGCTCTACTTTGATATATTTGTGATGGTTATTTAACTTGTTTGAAGAGGTATATCAAATCTAAAGTTGGTGGCTTCACAAGTCGTTATTAGTACACAACTTGCTAATATTGCTAATAATATCATGTCTCTTGTATGATATTTTCAAGTAATGCATGACATAGAAATATTATTTCGATTTCGTCGGAGACATCTACAAAGATTAATCCCGTTATACCATCGACTCTTTAGAATATAGTCTTGAAAGCTTGTTCTTGATTAGGATTTAGCTTTGATTGTGCTTCCTCATTCACTTGTATAGCATTTTGATTCTTAATAATATACTAACCTTTTTACTTTGTGTTCAAATGCTCTTTTATGGAATAAATTTATGTATCCTAAGATTTTTTTTAAAACTTGATTAAGAATTTTACTAGTATGATGAATTTAAAAAATAATTGAATTGGAATCTCTTGCTAAATAATTAACTAAAAGATTTAATTATTTGATTTTAACATAAAAAATCATTTATTTTATGTTGATTCAGATTTTAATATTAGTTCATCTCTTGTTTTGAATATTTAATCTTAATTATAAGTTTATCCACTATAAATTTTATTTTCAAAAGAGTAAAAGATTGATATGACATTTCACTTTTAGATTTTTATATTTGTAGAATCATTAGTGGTATTGACTCTTACCAACTATTTTTTCTCTTTCTCACATATTTATATTCTTAAATTTTTTCTTAGTTGTTGTTTAATAATTGGGTATTTTTTAATATTACACGAAAAATTGAGTAAAAAATATTATTTGAGTAGGAAAATAGTTCAAATATAATATAAAAATATATTATCGTTGAGGTATTTCTTTTCTCAATTTCAACTCTTTATGCAGTATACATACATACATACATACATACATACATACATATATATATATATATATGTACATATATATATATATATGTACATATATATATACACACACACATACACACACACACACACACACACACACACACACACACACATACATATATATATATATATATATATATATTAGACCTTATAGAGTGGTAATGTATTGCCAATATGGAGGATTCTTATAAATTGATTTTATTAAACCTTCCTACATATTTTTAATAAGAATTTAATAGATAAAATTTTATTAATTTTAAAATTTTAAATATTAAAAATTAGCAAAGAAGGTATTGTAGTCCAAATATAGGTTATTGCAATTATGTCCTTTCCTTATGAGTTCTTCCGCTCAATAGTTTAGGGTTATTTTGGCATATTAATATTGTGATTATGCTTTTATAATAAAATGGGCTCTCCTTTTTCTAAATGGATTTGGACAATGTAATACATTGTCAAATTAAATTAGTAATAGGATATTATAATATGTTTTTGAATTTAATTAGTAATAGAAATTTTTAAGAAGTATATCTTAAAAGTAATACGATTACATGACTAAGATGTTTACTTGTTCAATTTTATATGAATTAGACCGTCCGAAAGTAATTATACTAACAGGATTCCTGAAAGTAATCATGTAGGATTCCTAACGTGTAGTATTATCTCCTAAAACTAAAAGGATTATAAGTCTAATATCTAGAATTCCGGTTATGTCCTTTTATTATGAGTTATTATATTTTATATTATAAGGTTATTTTTATAAATCGATATTGTATTCATACTTTTATAATAACTAGTCTCTATATATGTGCGTCGCACGTGAATTTTCAGTCAATTATATATATAGTGAAAGAACATTAAATTAAATTTTAAGTAAATTATATACAAAGAGAAAGAGTCACAGTAAAGCAACTGACATGGCAAAAAATTATAACAATTTTTAAGTTCTAAAAATCAATATTGTTACATTAACATACACTTGATTTCAAAATGATTGAATTTTATCTGAACCAATAGAGATAATTAATGTAGCTAAGTTTGCTAGATGATACTTGAATTTTATTTATCTTGCATTATGAAATTTGTTTGTTTAAATTTGTCCAATCTCCAAGTTATTTTTATAATCTCTACCCAAAGTCAAGCTTATATATTTTAAAATGAATACTTTTGAAACTGCCCTCAATAGTTCATACATGGTGCAATTCGCTAGTCTCATATTTAGGGTATGCACACAATTACTCTTGATAATAATAAACTAACTGTAGACATGTAATTTTTGACTCACACATTAGAATTACCTTTGATAGTCATGGTATTTTTAGAATAATTACTTGAGCTTATTTCTGTATGAATTCACTTTATTCTTAAATTTAATTCTATTTTAGGCACAAAATTGAAAAAAACACAAAGAAAATTGAAAAAAAAGAGAAGAAGAAAAAAATGGTTTCATTTTTTATTTTAAATTAGTATTAGGTATTCTAGAAAGACATACTACTTTCAACCTACTTTTTTTTAATTTATTATTCTAATATAATCCTTAAAAATACCAAAAATAGTTTCAACTTTCATTTTTTTAGCTTTTATATTTAATAATATTAATTCAATTAAAAATTTTGTATTTTGTAGGAATTTAAATTGGATTTTCAGCTTTGTTTTGGCCCAATTTTATAAATTTCGAAGCCTAATTTAAATAGGAGCCCAAAAACCCAACAACCCAACCCAATCTGCTGACCCGCTAACCCAATCCGCCGACCCGCCCATCTCTTTTTTTTTAATCCTAGCCCTTCATCTCTTCTCATCCAACGACCCACATTAATCCCCACCCACATATAAAACCCCTCTTATAACCCAAACCTAACTCTAACCCTTTCCCCTCCCACGGCGGCCCCACTCCCAAACTCGCCGGAAATTGCCAAAATCCGGCCATCCACGTAAGTCATGGTTCCCTTATGGTTCCCCCCTCTCTTTCCCTCTTCCACGTCACCAAAACCCAACGAACTCTGACAGAAAACATTCTATCTCTTCCTTGACGTATTTTCTCTGATTTTATGAGAATGATTCAGGATAAGTAGGGACCGTGGATTGATTTCAAATCAATCCTCGCCCTCCATTTGTCCCGAATTCATTCGAGACAGATTTTTTTTGTTTTGTTTTGTGATTTTCGGGATTTCTTGAGTTGCAAGGAGGAAGAAGGGTCGAGAAGGGGTTATATAAGGGTTGGTTTTCAGATTTTTGAGGGAGAGGGGAATTTTTGGACAGAAAACTTTGGGAAAAAGGAGAAAGGGCAGAAGGTTCTAAGGTTTTAGAGGAGAAAAAAGGAGTCCCTCAAATTTTCCTTTCTAGTTTCGAGTTTGATCTTCAAAAACATGAAAAAATCCCAAAAATATTAGAGTTTTTCTTAGTTTATTCTGCCATTTCAAAATCAAAAAAAAAATTAAAATTTAATCCGATTTTCAATAGGGAAATTGCCGGAGATTTTAGTTTTCGAGTTTGCGGGTCGAGTTTTGTTTTGAGTTCCCATTTAGTTTCGAGGTCTGTGGAGAATCGAAATATAGTCGTCGTGTTTGTGTTCGAGGTTGGATGTTCGATTGAGGTGCCGTTCGAAGCTGAAGGTCGCGGTCATCGTCCCTGATTTTTAAGTTTGTTTTCAATCAAATTTCGTTGCCGGGTCGTGCACACAGTCAGTCCGAGCATATCTCTGTATTCACTGATTTTATTCATTTTAAAAGAAGCAGTCTCAGGTTCAATTCTTCTCACTCATTTATGTTTTTGGCATCAACAATGTGATATGAATAGCATGATACTTATCTATTGCTTCTCATTTTCTTCTTGGTTGAAATTCTGTTTGAGTTGTTAGAAGGATATTATCTGATTTCATTTTGTAAAATTTGAGATTCCGTGAAGTCCTGGGTTCAATTGTTTGGGTGCTTTCGTGCTTGGATTGTTTGAATGATAGATACATCTCTACGGGCCATGGGTATTTTGGGCTAAACAAAATTAAAAGAAAATTAGCATGAACTGACTTTCATTCATTTATTTTATTTCTACTTTTCTTCTATAATCGCTAGGAGCATGCTAGGCCGTCATCGCTCGGGTAGGCAAGTTTTAGGATTTTTTTGTTAATTGTGAGGCGAAAGGTCGTTCCCTTAGTTAAATTTATCCGGGGAATGCCCCGATGGACTTGTGTATATTACATTCCGGGGAATGCCCCGAAGTATTTGTATTTGGAGGCTAAAAGTGAAACTCGTAGTATTTTAGTTTCCGTTCTATTTTTCTTCTTTATTAGGTGGGAACGACCTCGAACCTCCTGTGTGTTTATTTTTCTGTGTTTGTTTTCTTATCTCAATTCAAATGTATTAAAAGCCAACTAAATCGGGTACGCAACCGTGATTTTCATGGGACTCGGGGAGTGCCTAATACCTTCTCCCCGAGTCAAATGAACCCCCTTTCCCAAATCTCTGGTGCCGACGTAGCTTTGAGTCTAAGTTCTTCTTAAAAGGAAAAAAATATTTTTCCTAAAAAATGGTGGCCTGGCACACCGGAATCAATTGCTAGGTGGCGACTCTAAGTTTTCCCTTTAAATTCCATCTTTGTCACTTGCAACAAAATTGAAAACCCCTTTTCGAGTTTTATTAAGCCTTTTATCCATCAAAAGGGTTTAGTAAAGTTTGCCAAAAAGAGGAGTGACATCTCTGGCGACTCTGCTGGGGAGCTACTTGCGGGTTCGAGCTAGTATTCGATTTTGTTGGCTTTTAAAATGTTTGGTTGAGTTTTTATGCTTTTTCATTAGCTTTACTTAATTTTCATTATGTATTTATATTTTTGTTATTTGCTAGTTGTTTATGTGTTTGTAATTTTTGCTTTATGTGTTTACTGCTTTATAAATGTCATCATATGCATTACCCGGTCACTTCCTTCTACAACAAGTCTCGGAGCACGCACGCGTCGCGTGCACGAACACTTTGGTGAGTCACCCTTAATTTAGGAGGGGGAGCCGTCGGACAAATGGAGTGGGTAGAAAGCTTGAGCAACCACCATCGACCATACGTTTTCCCCGAATTGCCTTGTTAGTGAACCCCAAACTTAGGTCGGCCTTAGGTCATTTTTATTTGCATCATGTCATTTAGACCTAGTAGGGCTCGGTCCCAGGCACCGTGTCCCTTTGTAGGAAGCCTGTCCAAATTTTGTCAAAATGGGCCCGTGGCCCAAAATGGCATTTAATCATTCTATGTGTTAAATGTTGCATCTGTGAGGGTAAAAAGGTCATGTGGCGGACCGATGTCTTGAAAAGAAAGGTAAAAATGAAGCCCCGCTCGCATTTTCTTTCATATTTTTCAAAAAAAAAAAAAGTAAAAAATGTGACGACCTGTTGTGCCGGAAAAGTACATTTGATACTAATGGCTTAGATTTTTGCTAGTTTTAAACTCAATTTCCTTATGTAAAAGAGCAAAAGGCATGGCAAAGCAGGTTATGCGGTCGCAAAACCCGTATGCGAGCCGCATATCTCACACTGAGATCGGAGACCCAGACAGATTTCTGGGCAAAAATCGACGTCAGAAATGCGGTCTCATATGCAGTCGCATTTCTACAATGCGAGCCACATATCTCACACTAAGATCACAGACCCAGACAGATGTTTGGGCAAAAATCGACGTCAAAAATACGGTCTCATATGCGGTCTAATTTCTACAATGCAAGCCGCATATCTCACACTGAGATCGCAGACCAAGACAGATTTCTGGGCAAAGATCAACGTCAGAAATGCGATCTCATATGCGGTCGTATTTCTTCAATGCGAGCCGCATATTGCACACACTGAGATCGCAGATCGAGACAGATTTCTGGGCAAAAATTAACGTTAAAAATGCGATCTTATATGCGGTCGCATTTCTACAATGCGGACCGCAAACTATACCTGACACTGAATGCGGGAAAAAAAATGTCCAAAAGTTTTTACATTTTTCATCATTTTTCAAGAGACGAAAATATGGTTTTTTCCTAACTATACGAACCTGATTCTTGTCTTCCGGGGAGGGATATATAGGCAACCCACATAGGATCTGGTCTTCCTAGTTAGTCCTAGATTCTTGGCTTCCGGGGTCGTAGCCAAATCTTGCATGTATAGCCGTATTTGGCCATATCAGCCGTTTTTGGGAAAATAGGAGTATTTCCTCAAAGTTATTTGTTACCTCCTGTCTTAGAGCCCTGAATCTACAATAAAGTGTCCTCTCAATTCTAAGGTCCATTCTTGTTAAATTTGCGAGTTTAGCAACTATTGATCACATCGACCATTCTTGCAAAATAAAGTTATTTTTGCAAAAGTGGTTCAATTAGGATCTTGAGCCCACGAATCAGTGTCATATCACTCTAAGGTCCGTCCATATCAGGTTTGCGTCCCTAGCCACATTTGGCCATATCGGCCATTTTTGCAAAATGGTCCATTTTCGCAAATTAATTCTTTAAGACCATGATTGTCGGGATATTAGAGTCATGTAAACTTCAAATGAAGTATTTCTCATGCTTAGGGGTCAACTTTGTCAAGTTTGCACTAATAGTCACTTTCTTAGGCCAATCTGCAAATGTAGCCAAATTGTGTCTTGCATTTGTCCACCAGGAAATGTTGTGGTGTCATGTAGTATTCCGAGTCGCTAACCATGTTCTCTTCATTCAGGTATGGATTCGCTGATTCGATCCAAAGTGCTGATGGTAATAAAGATTCCTAAGAAATTGATCAAGTGGTGGAACATGTTTTCATCGTTAGAGCAGCATGAGTTAACGCAGAAATTGGGCACCCTAACTTCCCTTCTTGATATCACACCCCGCCCAGACTTAGTGGAGGCGATGCTGACTTATTGGGACCCGCAAATTTTGACTTTCAAATTTGGGGAGTGTGAGATGACTCCTACCTTGGAGGAAATGTCTGGTCTCACTCGTTTAAGTTATATAGGCAAGAACATGATACTTCCCCGGGACCACTCTAGGACAAGATTCCTCAACGACCTGGGCCTAAAAAATAACAAGAAATTAAAGTGTCTCGAGCAGTCTTGGATATCTTTGGATTATTTGTTTGCTAGATTTGGACCACAGGATAGTTTTGACGTCTTTTGGGATGAGTTCTGCACAACCAAAGCAAAGTGGCAAAGAAGTCGCCTCGAAGCTTTCAGCCTTGCTTTGTTGGGATTATTGGTTTTTCCATTAGATGAGAGGCACATTGGCACCCGTCTGCAGTCAGTGGTAATGGCACTATTTCATGAAAAGCAACACAAAATCGTTACAGTTGTGCCGATGATCTTAGCAGAGTTGTACCGAGCCCTGAGTGAGGTTAGGGGAGGTGTCAGTTATTTTGAGGGAAGTAACCTTTTGCTACAATTATGGATGATGGAGCATTTGCACA
>MCJB01053090.1:0-20796 GCA_002018475.1 Nicotiana obtusifolia
CATACTCAGTACATTATCCGTACTGACGTCCTTTATTTGTGGACGCTGCATGTCGTGCTGCAGGTCCGGACTGACAGATAGACGAGGCTCCCCCACTACAGTAGGTTGTCCAGTTCAGCGGATATTGGCGAGATCCATCCTTCGGACTTGCCACAGTCTTGGTATGCATTTTGTTGTAGGCATTATGGGCACGTCGGGGCCCTGTTCCGATGTAGGTCACATTATGTACGTTTTTGTAGAAGCTCATAGACAAGTAATGGGTTGGCTTATGTACAGTTGAATTGCCTTGTCGGCAAACGTATATATTTTATTTTATGATTTTGCATTGTAGCCTTATGGGCCATATTATGTATATAAGTATGTTTGTATCATGGCATGACATCTCGGTTCATTATAATTATTATTCGAGATTATATGCATATGACAAGACTTATAGATAATAAGGAAAGTTAGATGAAGGGTACGCCGGCGCCCGTTGAGTAGGGTCCGGTGCCGGTCGCGGCCCTCCGGCTTGGGTCGTGACACGTTTAGACAACCACTCTCTAGTGGTATTATCACTATTGACTACGTAAAGTCAACAGATAACGTGTCGGATCCACTTACAAAAGGCCTATCTAGAGAGGCAGTTGAAAGATCATTAAAGGGAATGGGGTTAAGGCCTAGGACAAGTCATCTTGGCGGTAACTCTACCTAGCAGACTGGAGATCCCAAGAGCTAGGTTCAAAGAGATCAAATAAAGTTGTGAATGACGGTTCAACATTGTCAAATAACTCAACCTATTCTCGTGATGAAGACAATGTTCAGAAATCGAGGTAAAGCATTAAGGCTTTTTGATGAGTCAATAAAGCTTAAAGTTTTTAATGATTTGCTAAGTGTGGCAAGATATGACCAGATAGTGTGTCTATAAGATTACACGTTTAGAAATCACCTATGTGAGTGTGAATTGTAAGTCGTTTCAAGGGGAATGAAAGTAAAGGCCCATTCTCTAAGCACTCATGAAACCAGGTGGTGTTCATGGCTAAAACGAACACAATCGTGAGAACTATAGATGGTTAAGGGTTGATTGTGTGACTTATATTGTCTAGGTAAACAACAAAGCTCGACGGTTCAAAGATATCAAATCTATCGATTGACCGAGTATATCCGATATAAGTTCACTACGGAAAGTTCAAAGGGAAACCTACTTATCCAGATACAATTAATCTTTACATGTAAATCACACACTCATCCGTGCATTCCTTTGTCTTATAGCCATTCCCTATTCATAATGGAGATTTTTGAGTTTAAGCTTGGTTAGCTTAAAATAAAGAGTGAATGGGAAATGGAGGGACAATGAAATACTTGAATTTCCCTCCTTGACAAAGGGACATTGTCCCATATTGGAGGAAGAAAACACTTGATGGGTATAAATATAATTGCTCTTCTTCTAGCTCTTAAAGAGTTAAGAAAAAGGCAAGCCTCGCGCCGTCGTCGTCGTCGCTCGGCTCGGCTTCGGCTTCGACTTCGGATTTGGTCAAAGATTGATTGATTAATCTTTTTGAACAAAATTTCTCTAATTATTTAATAAAATATTAATTAAATTAGCCGAATATCCAATCCGAACCGGATCCATGCACGACCCGATTCAGTTCTTCCCAGATTTTATTTAAATTTTCCTCCTGTTTTTTAAGTGACTGTTCTAAAGAATTGTGGACTTTCAGAAACAGTACTTCCATTGGCTATAAATTTGTTTGATTCCTCAAATTTTTCCTTACGAATTTTCTGAATTTAAAGACTTCTTCTTCATCTGCACAAATCTATTCCAGTGTGTTTTATAACCATTGAGTGGTTCGAAGTTCATCAGAGTTTTTGGTACCAATACATTGATGAGTTAAATTGTTCTATCCTGGGAGGATAATATTCCAACACCTCGGGCACTTGAGGGGAATAATTTCCTTAAGGACACACTGTGTGTTCAGTGGGCTCGATTTATTTCAACATTACTGTTTCGTGATTTATTTTTAATAGTACAAATTACTAACAATTGGTTGGATTGAAATTTACTTTTTCTAATCGGCATACATATATTATACACTATTGGATTCATAATTTATTTTAAAGCTAATTTTACAATCAGAAAAAAAATGAATGTCGCGAAAGCATAAATTAAAGCAGAAAAGGGAAGGGAGAAGGACAGTGAGATGTAATTGAAATCAACCCAATTATGTGAGTCACTTTCATCGTATCATTAGACTGTAAATTTTGATGGTTTGTATTTTATGCTTATGTTTCAACTAATTCTAGCGCTTTTCCGCATGTTTCTCTTTCAAGTTTCTTCTACTAGATATTGAGCTTTGCCATTTCAACTCGATGCACGAAGTATTCTGTGTTTATACAGAATTTAGATAAAGACCGCATTCTAATAGGATTGATATATGCAACCTATCCTGATGCAAGCATCAATGACTTATTCCACGGCTCGAACTCGTGACTTATAAGTCAGACGGAGACAACTTTATCGTTGCTCCAAAGCTCCTCTTTTTCAATAACATTTTTTTTTTAATAGGAATAATCTAATATTATGCATTCAGAGTAAATTTCACAAATGGTCATATAACTATGATTTTTTTTTCTTCACCAAAATCATATAACTTTTTTTTCTCACACAAATCATATAACTATAACTTTTTTTCATCAAAGTCACATAATTATGTTTTCTCACACAAAAATCATAAAATTTTTGCTAACTCACACAAAAATCATAGTGATAGAAAAATATAAATTTTTAGTAGTATTTTCTTTTATTTGTTTATTTTTATTTTTTATTTTCAGTTTAAGATATAATAATCCAATTAAAATAGGAATGACTCAACCCGACTTGGCCCACCCGATCCAATACTCATACATATAAATTAAAATAATACTAAAAGTGAATAATAAATCCTTCAATAGATGTTACTTCTATCTTTTATTTATCTTTTCAAGATTTTTATTCAAATTGATAGATTGTTATTTCAAGTGCTCTCTAATTATACCTTTTATTTTTTTATTTTTTTGTCAGAATCTCATGCATTCCGAACTTTTTTATAGGAAAAGAATTTACTTTTAGTAATATTTTAATTTGCATATATGAGTATTGGGTCAGGCTGGCTTGGGTCATTCCTATTTTAAGGAAAAAATATAAAATAAACCATCCAGCCGAAACTAATTGTATTGCTAGCCAATATATATATAAAATGTGAATGTTATATGTATAGAATACACGCGCGAGCGCGCACACATATACATTAGTTTATCGACTATTATTTTTAGGAGCTGTTCAAAATATACTCATATTTCTTCTACTTTAATTGGGTAATTATTTATTAGACTGAAAATAGAAAATAAAAAAACGTAAAATAAAAAAATACTACCGAAAAATTTATTTTCCGATCACTATGATTTTTGTGTGAATTACTGAAAGTTTTATGATTTTTGTGTGAGAAAATAAAGTTATATGACTTTTGATTGAAAAAAATCATAATTATATAATTTTTGCGCAAAAAAAATAAAATTATATGACTTTGATAAAAAAAATCATAATTATATAATCATTCGTGAAATTTAACCTATGCATTAACTCTCCCGGGATGGCGCAGCAGCTTAATCAGGTCAAATATGACGTTGGTATGGACATTTCTCGTTATAATCTCAAGTTGCAAACATAAATATTCTTCCCCACTTTGCCTCTTTTTTTTTCTTTTTCCAAGATCAAGTTTAGGTTCTTGAATGTTGTTATTTACTATAACAATATGATGTAGACCTCAACTTCTTAATCTATCTGTCTCCATCGATCGGTGCTTTTGTTTAATCGCTAAAATAATCAATTCTTGCTATATTTATTAAAATATTTGATGCAATGAGACAAAGTTGATGAGAATTTGATAGAATCGGGGGAGAAATATTGAAATAGTAGAATATATTCATTTCTTTTATTGAAAAAAGAAAAAGAAAAAAGAAAAATTAGGAAAGAGTAGTACATATTTGACAAGGAAGGGGCAAACAGGGGTAGGTAATTTAAAATGCCAACTAAGAGAGGATTAACGGTTCGAAGCTTTCTCTGTCTCGCACCAAATTGGGGCATCAGAAAGCGAAAGTTTGTGACATTTGTATTGGATTTAAGCTATATAATGGGGTAAATATTTAGTAATTTAGTTCAGTTTATTATAGCATGTTAAGTATCAGTTTTTCAGGTGATTAATAACATAGATGATTTTTAGTTCTTTTTATCTTTATTTTATAACGTGTACTGATGTGTATTTAAATAAATAACGTTTAGAATCATATGTCAAAAGTTATAGCTAATAGCATGACATAATTTTATTTTTTAACCAAGTCCATCAAGCAAATACTATGTTTGACCATAACACCGTCCCGAGCTATCCTCAGCCAGGTTGACCCATCACGTAATATGATCAATGAAGTTTCATATAGTTGATTATGCTTATTTAAAACTGAGACATAATTATAGGCTTATAGCTATATCAAGACTTATTTATAATTATCTTACAAATAACATGATTGTTTTACACTTAATGCATAACTCAAACTCATTTTGGTTAGAGATACTTTTGGAGAAATTAAATTGAGCCAGTTCCCTCCCTCCCCCCTACACACCCCACAAGTAGGAAGCAGCGAAGGTTAGCACGCCAAGCAAATTTAAAGCCGGAGCCTAATTTAGAATAATAGACTACCTACGCAATGTATATACGTGCGCTTGAAAAGGACAAAAAAGTGAGTATATTTTGAAACAAAAAGGAATAGATCTAAAAATGAGTAGTATAATAATAGGTGCTTGAAGCGGTGGAGTTTGTAACGTTGCAGTTTTCCCAAGTTGAGTAACTCGTGTCCCTCCCTCTTTCTTTAGCCTTTAATAGATTACGTGGCTTTTTGGGATCTCTGTTTGCCACATTCCTTCATTACCTAATGTTTCTTTTATCACGTCAGTCTGATGCCTCATTTGTCACCTTTTCTCATCGTTTATTCCCTTTCCAGCTTAAACAAGTATGGCTATGGCTTTGATTTAAAGAAACTAACTAAGAATGAAAAGGGTTATAAATATGTTCCCTTAATGAATTTGGTTTTCACAAATTTAACAAGCAATGCAACATTAGGTAATAAGTTTTTCAGTAATCTCTCTCTTTCTCTCTTTCTCTCTCTCCTCTCTCTCTCTCTCTTTCTTCCATTTTCAAGCTTTGTATGCTTCTTCCATTTCCTTTTGGAATGAGCTAGTACTTATACGATATCTTCATTAATAATCTTATTTTCTTATCAATGGCAACTGAATCTAACTTGGGTTTTCTAATTCCTGCTCCTATTCATCCTTTAATGGCTAAAGTTAACATTTTTTTTAGTGATTATGGGTAAGCTTGTGAATTTGGCAGCATCATTTTTATACAATGAGCTTCAAATTCAATCCGCCGCTTACCCTTTCACTTTAAAGATACTTTCAAATTTGTCACTTTGGTCCCTGTTGTTTTCGCCGTCAAGATTATGAATTTTAACTAGGTTAATCAGACCTGATGCAGATCAGTCGTGTATTATTCCGTTTACATTTTCCGTAATTTACTAGTCGGAATTTTTCTCGTTTTCTAAATATTCACAATACTCCAAGGAGCTAATGAGAAGAGGTTAGATTTGCTTACGCATTGACTTCTCGATATGCATCCAGAAAAATAAATAAGTAACTTTATATTGCCTTTCGAAGCAGATAATTTTTGTATTCTTTAGGTAAGGTGCATAGTTGTCCATGGATCGTGGTAATCGTTTTTTATAGCTAGGTCTCCTCTGAATATGCGACTTAAAAATGGTCGTATGCAATAAAAAGAAAATATAATTGCTATATATTGGGACCTTAAACTCGGTCCCTAAGTCCAATCAAGTTTCGCATCTGTGTCGTAATATCTGCTTAGAATCATCCTGTTTTCTATATTAATTTTTTTTCTTTGAGAGCTATGCTGTTTTGGTTCTATACGTATTAATAGCTCATTTGGATTGTGACCCCTGCAAGTGGAAAAAAATTGTTTAGGTCATAAGTCATAACCAAATCTTTGCATTATTACTGTTAGGTAGATTAATTGCGAAAACAGAACGGTATAATCTGCTGAAGAAATAAGATTGCAGGTTTTGAAGAGCTCTTGGTGAGTGGTAACCAAGAATTTATGCCTTTATCATCAAGCACCGGAATTTGGATGTCATATTGAACTAAGTTCCATGCGTTTTACTGCTCTTATGTTTGAAGATCATGTAGATCTACAGTCTTAAGTCGTAAGCATCTTAATGTTACCACGAGTGAAGGCAATTATTATAGAGCTAGAAACTATGGAGTATCATTTTTTTCTCTATTCTTGTTTTTAGCTAATTTAAGAAAGTGATACATTTGATGTCCTGATGATTATCCTGAACCTGATAAAGATCACAAGTACATAACTATATAGTTTTTGGAGCACTCTTAAGAGAGGGTGTATTTCGCATAATCTACACTATCGCAAGGCAATCTTTAGTGGCATCTCTTTTTTCTTCTTTCTATTTTTTAATTTATCCCCAGCTTGGGATTTTTACAGATGGTTTGATATAGATTTTGACCTTATCTGGGTATAGTTATCTCCTCGGACTTTGTTTGGCCGCCAGAGCTTGTGAAGAGGGTGCAAAGCTTAATGAGATGATGGATCTGTCTTAGCTTTTAATACTATTCTGCTTTTTTCCAACTGTATTATTTTGACCTGACATATACATGCATGACTTATTAGCTTAACTCCCTGATGATGATGCATTCGTGCTGATGTTGTAGTTCTCTTGTATTTGTATTGTCAGGTGGTTGTCAATGAAGTCTCACTATCTTGGATATATTGTTCGTTAACAACATTTTAGTATTTCCATCTTTTGATGGGCTGCTGTCACTCAACAATCTCCAAATACACCCCTGGTTATGAGGAGCCAACAGTGCTTGCTGCTGAGACTGCTTGTGAGTATGCATCCTTATGAAATTGGGGTTTTCTTTTAATCAGTTTGAAGTTACATGTCGTTATGTCTACCTGTTTGGATTTCATATTGTATGACCTTAGCAAGTCAGTCAGACACCTCTAGCTTTCCTCTTTGCAGTAGAACCCTCATACTTAAAGACAACAGCTTGAGCCTCTTGCTAAAGGAAAATACTAGAAGGTTATAAATGGATATGGTTTTCTTCCTACACAGCAAGAAGAGCTCAAACCCCTTAAGTGCATATGGATAATCTTATAGAATTGTTCACATCTTCTCTTCCCTCTCCAACAAACTGTGTACTGCCAGAGTGTTTTATGAAGGAACGACGGAATAATATAATTGAGCTTCAGAATGGTAACTTTTTATCAAAAAAAGAAAAAAAAAGGCTTCAGAATGGAAACTTCCTTCTCTAGTTTTTAGAAAGTGCGCGTATCAAATAACCAAAAGAGTTTCCGTCGCATTGTATCAATGAGATTTTGAGGGCAGTGGTCAACAAAAAGCTTACAAATTGTCTCCTGAAAAAAGCTATGAAAACACTTCTTGTGCTAAGAAAGAGAGGTAAGTCTGCATTGTGAATATGATGATGGAACTAATACTTCCTTCACTGTGAAATATGTAGCATGCAAGCAAACAATGTACTAGAATCATATAATAAGCCAAGGTTGCCATTAAGTTATGGTCTGCTTTTATCCAATCCAAACAACTAATTAATCATTCTGTATGAACTTTTCAACTGTTATGTTATATTGCAGTTACGGTGAGTGAAGTTGAAGCATTATACGAGCTGTTTAAGAAAATAAGCAGCTCTATAATTGATGATGGGCTCATTCACAAGGTATTTCTCTACTGCTGGCCACTAGCATTAACATTATCATTATGCGTTATACTAAGTATTCGACTTGTTGCTGAGGCCTAGAATATGTTACAGTTACCTATTAACTTCTATGCGACTCTATCATCAGGAAGAACTTCAGCTGGCACTTTTCAGGAACCAAAACAGAAGAAATCTTTTTGCAGACAGGGTACGTTCTGTTGACTCACTTTTCCTCGAAATTCTCTGCATTTCTGATTAAGCATTAAAACTTGCAGCCAAGCTACAATATTGGTTATGTTGCAGTTATTTCTGCTTCATTTGAAAACTCAACCGTTCTCTGTCTTGCATTAATCTGACTTATACCTGCTGAGTATTTTTTTCTCCCTTGAATTTTGCAGATTTTTGATCTCTTTGATTACAAACGCAATGGAGTGATTGAGTTTGGAGAATTTGTCAGATCATTGAGCGTGTTCCACCCAAATGCACCAGTAGCCGATAAAATCGCATGTAGGGAATGATTTTTGATCCCTTATGAATATTCACTTTCTAAACGCTATATATTTATTTATCATTTTCAACACTTTTAGAATTCTAAGCATATTACCACTTCTGTGACATTATTAGTGTGTATGTTGGAATTTTTTCTGCAGTTGCATTCCGATTATATGATCTGAGGCAAACTGGTTATATTGAGAGAGAAGAGGTAGGTGTTGCAACCGTACTTGTACTGGTTTCCTCTATTCTCCCCTTGGCATGTGCAATAGGTGTCTCATCAAAAAAAAGAAAAGAAATTCTAATATTACTCTGAGTTGCAACAGTATGTTTGGCCGAGTTAATAGTTTATTCGTTTCCTTGTTTTAATTGCAGCTGAAAGAGATGGTTTTGGCACTGCTGCATGAATCAGACCTGATTCTTTCAGATGATGTAGTTGAAATGATTGTAGATAAGGTTGAACGTTTTACTCTATCTTTTGCTCAAACGTTTATGTGCCTTTTTGATATTCATATTTACCGCCTAATTTTATCTTGTGCACCAGACATTTAGTGAAGCAGATAAGAAGGGTGATGGGAAGATAGATCCAGAAGAGTGGAAGGAGTTTGCTTCGAAGAATCCTTCTCTTCTAAAGAATATGACCCTTCCCTATCTGAAGTAAGTTATAAGGCATTGAGTTGCATTTTACAAAGAAACTTTTGAGTAGGTTGTTGTTACCTAATAAGTCGCCTTGCTTTATTATAGGGACATAACTCTAGCATTTCCTAGTTTTGTGATGAGCTCTGAGGTTGAAGATTTGGAAGTCTAGGCTCATGCTTAGCAGATAGCGGGCATAGCTGAAGGTCGTATCAGGTAATCTCTTCCACACTGTGATGCAACAGAAATGCAAAGGGGTCAAGAATCAAAAAAGACATTAGGTGTTGCATTGAATTATTTGGAGGTTGGCCACACAAGTTTGAACTAAAGAGGCAGACCACATCCATTTTCTGTCATCTTCAATTGCTTAGCAAGATATAGTAATATAAAGTTTCTAGCTATACAGCTGGAGTTAGAAAGCAAGTTAACATTTTTCATGTCATAGTTCTCCAAATGGCTCCTTTTCATTTCGCCCACATACAGGCTAAAGTTTTAACAGGGGTTGTTCATATTTTTTTCTCACTTCTCTCGAACTTATAAAGAAGGGAAGAGTTGGAGCAACGGTAAAGTTATTTCCGGGTGACCTATAGGCCACAGTTTTGATCCCTAGAAGTGACCACTAATGCTTGCATTAGGGTTGGCTGTCTACATCACACCCCTACAAGTGCGACCCTTCCCTGGACCCGCGGAATGCTTTGTATATCGGCCTGTCCTTTTTTCATTCTCTCGAACTTATAAACTCTATCATTTGTAATAATCTTTGGAAAACAGAATTTTTGGTGATGAAGATGTATTTTTTGGTCAAAGAACTAATAAAAATGTGAAACTGTGCCATATCAAATAATGTTGATTTGCTGAATTTTTGCCTCAGTTGATAATCAAAATTTGAGTTGCTTGATTCAATGGACTAGGGTCCATTTGAGCTTGTTGTTGCTGTTTTCAGTGCAGTTGCGTAGTATTAGTTGATGTTGTAGCTGACCATCTCATCCCAAAGAAAATAAATACATGCAGTGAATAATGATACTGCTTATGAAGTTATATAATAGATAAGGCAGAGAATTTAATAGAAAGGTAATGCTAAAGGATTTAACGCAAATAAGCAGTACTCCCACTGTCCAATTTATCAGTCGAGAGTTATTTTTTTTTAATTTTGGCCGGAAATTCGAACATAAAATTTTTAAGTTTTTTGAAATAAAATTTATATATTTGAAAACTACGTAAAAAGTACTATAAGTTATAATATCTATAAAAATTCACAATATTTAAAGACATAAAAGATTATAATAAAAAAAAATTTATTTGACTCTCCAAATTCGAACAACACTACATAGGAGAGAGTACTGTATTACTGGCTGCAGTAATAGTAATATCGACCATGTGATAGAATGAATAACTTCATTGATCATCTTTACTTCTTAATTCATCATTTCAAAAAAATAAAGAAAATGCTGAACCCGTCAACGAAATGTCTAAAAATATGCTCTAGCTATCAAACGATTTCATTATGAAAATTTCATATTTATTTGAGATAAAGCTCCACCTTGCCCTCCTAAATTTTGCAAATCATGTCACAATGCCATCTTAATATTTGGAATACTTCGCTAATTTTCTAAGACCACTTTTAGTGAAGTACAAGAGAATAATATGGAAATATTTCAATGTACCCTTTTCCTTTCTTTTACTGTTGTAAGTTTTTGTCCGTTTCTAAAACAACTTTTTGATGGTTTATTTTGCACTTTCGACGATGGAAGTTCTATTCACCATTATAAACAATTAATCGTGCTTAGATCCGTGATTGGTAAAAGAAAAAGTGGTTTTAGGGGTTAGTTTGGTGACAAATTTATTTGATAGAAAATATATTACCTGTTAGTTCTTGTCTTCTTGACAAATAGGTACCACCGAATTTTCGTCTTACATGTTTTAAATAATTTAGTCAATTGAATTTGTTTTATTTTTAATAAAGGTACCGCCAACAACTGTAATTTTGTTGCGGTATGACTTATATATAAAACAATTCTTTCTGAAACATTGCAAACGTTCATAATTTATGTAATCTTTTTCTTTAAAATACATTATTTTCTTGTGTTCTATTAACTTAATCACCTTTAGACGAACTAGAGTCAATTTTGCAAAAAAAAAAAAAAAAAGACCTTTACCATATTACAATTTCAATTCCGATTGTGTTGCTTTTTTAAACATCACTACTCAACTTACCTTTAATCCAACTAACTCCCTATCTTACCTTCAAAGTTTCCAATAATAATTGTGCAAACATAAACTAAAAATATTTAAATTGGGAAGAAAGAAGTTATATTTATAACTCTTGGGTGGGATAGGGGGAATAAGGTAAAGTTTTTGGAGGAGAGCGCAAATATACGATAAATCACTGATATTATCCAACTAAAACTATGTTGTCGTTCAACAAAGCCAATCATGCACCGCAAAAGCACTTACCCCAACGCTCAATTACCGCGCGCGTTACCCCACGCTCCTCTTACTTCATGTTGCTTCCCATTTTTCCCCTACTCTTCTTTTCACTTCAGTTGTCGCTGTTACCAAAAGGATTTTTTCCACTCATTTCAAGTTTTCTCGGACCCAGTAATCGACGTTCCGATTCTAATTCCAGAAAAAAAAAAAACTAAATTATCTAACACGAAAGAGAGCAAAATTAGGAATCCGAATCTTGCCCATCGAATCCTGATTCACTCAACAGAAGGATCAGATTTGATTACCACTTTCTCTCTTTGAGGCAAGTTAATTCAATCTCTTAGTCACTTATTATCCATCTTCTTTAGCTTTTATGTGTTTATTGTGGGATTTAATAGTATCTTTTAGCTGGGTGATTGGTTTTTAAATCTTTGTTTCCTCTATTTGTTGTTTTTCTTATTTCTTTTTTCAGCATCTATTTTAGTTGTAGAAAATACCAACCACTATCAGTATCACTATTTCAAATACTGGCATTTGCTCTAAACTTTTTAACCACTTAAACTGTTTGTTGTGCAAAGAGGACAGGAATAAAGTGAAAACACTTCAGCCTAAAACCAATCTGAAATCTACTTATTATGTATAATAAAATGTTTGTGTATTGTGAAGTAGGAATTTTGGTGGTAGCCTAAAGGTTGAAGCTTTATTTGATTTTGTTTTAGAATCTGGGTTTGTTTTACTATTGAGTGTTTTCAATTTTCTCGTTTTGGTGCTTTGAATTACACTAATAAATAGTAGTATTCAATTTGGAGTACCTGTCGATTTCTTCGAATGCAGCTGAACGTTTGAGAAGTGATTTGGCGTAGAACTAATCTTTTGAAATTGGTTGGATCAATGTGTGAATTGTGCAATCTTGGATGACCTAATCTGTAATGCAATCTACAAATTCAAGTAACAAGAAGTGTTTGAAACGTTCACGATCATTTCCAAGTGAAATGCCAGCGACTGATACAAATGTTGCAAAGCCTCTAGAGGATTGCATCCTGTTTCCTGTTGAAGAAATAGTGCAGTACCCATTGCCTGGTTATGGTTCACCAACTTGTATAAGTTTTAGTCCGGATGATAGTCTAGTTACATATTTGCATAGTCCAAACCAAACTCTATACAGAAAGGTTTTTGTGTTAGATCTCAAGAGTGGTAGGCAAGATTTGTTCTTCAGTCCACCAGATGGCGGGCTCGATGAGAATAATTTATCTGCAGAAGAGAAGCTTAGAAGGGAAAGGTCAAGGGAGCGTGGTTTAGGGGTAACACGATATGAATGGGTTAAGGCAAGCGCTAAACGAAAGGTCATTATGGTGCCATTGCCTGCGGGGGTACGTTCTCTCTTCTCATATAATTTTTGGTGCTCACTTTCTATTTAATTTGATCACTATGTTGCACTGAACGAGAGCTTTTCCTGAATTATTTGTTGATACAATTGGCAGTCAAAGAAGAAAAAGAGTTGCTGTCTGACTGTTATAAAATTCTCTCATTTTCTGTGTATCTTTCCGGAAGCTTACAACTCTGCACAGAGCCAACTCCCTGATTCTCTTTTTTCAAGTAATAACTGTTGTACATGCATGACCTCAATATAACGTGCATTATACTGGATTTTAACATTGACCGCGATTAAATGGCCTATGAGCAATACTTCTCACACAGAGAGAGAGCCACCAAATATTTTTACATGTTGGTTTGTTTATCCATGCAATGTAGCGACAACTGGGCGCATGATGCATCTTTAGTAATCACATCTTGGTCTCACAAAGAATGCCAGCAAAAGACAGTAAATATTCATAGTAGAATATTTTTTAATAAACTCATTAATTCCTTGTACTCATCATTAGACCTTTTACTTAATAAAAGAAGTGTATTGCTTTAAAAAAGTCATAGAGAGCCTTATTTTGGTGTGTAGCACATGAAGTTGTAAAAGATCAGAACTGTCTTTTCTGAACTAGTGGCAATTTTCTCTTTCTCTTTAAGTTCACTTAATATAGTCCTTCTGTTCGCATTTGAAGTCATCTATTTGAGTTTTGATTAACACATTTTTATTCTCTGTTCCATCTATGAAAATATTTCTCGGGACTGCTTAAGAAAATGTCATATGGAGTAATAATTTCTTTTCATGTGAAATTATGTTGTTTACCTGAAATCCTGCATAAATCTTGTGGAGCCAAACAATCTGAAATCCTTGAACTTTTTTCTCCAATGATCAGATCTAATCAGAACTTATTTTATGTGTAAAACAGTTATACTTAAAGGATCAGAATGCGGAGCCAGAACTTGAGCTAGCAAGTTCATCCTCCTCGCCGGTCTTGGATCCGCATATTTCACCTGATGGTACCAGGCTTGCCTATGTGAGAGATAATGAGATGCATGTGTTAAACCTTCTGTACCATGAATCTAAGCAGTTAACAACAGGTGCCGATGGCAATGTTATAGTAAGGACTTGTTCCAAATACTTATTGCTGATTTATCTGTCTGTATCTTTTGCTATGAGTGCTCTACAAATTTAACTGCTCTTCACATGTAACATGCATCATCTAACAGTTTTTGTGCTAATTTATGCCTTGTTCATCCTCTTCCTTTGTCATTTTATTATTTGGTAGCTCAAGTAGAAACTTTATGCAGTTATTCTTTTGTTTGGTCCATCTTATTGACTTTGATGCTTGGCAGCCACATATTGCTCCCTCAGTTAACTAGTTCTTGGGGCACAACAATGAATTTTATTAAAATCTTCACTAACTTTTAAGAATTCAAAGTGGAACATACTGAGTTTGTGAACCACAATTTCAAAGAGATAAAACTCGTGTATTAGCTATTACAGACAGGTCAAAATGGATTTACTTATCAGAAAATAAAAAGCCTATTAGAGACAGTCCAATGTGGGAAAAAAGGACTCCACTGTGGCCCTGGAAAGACACCCAACCTTTAACATGGTATAGCACGGTGAGGGCAAGTGATACTTTAAAAGATGCCGGAGGAGGGAATCTTTTCCTCATTTGTGGTGTGGGACTCTTCTTAGCCCCTTTCATAGTTGCATTGCACAGAACATTGAGAAACGAGAATTACTTGCATTAGTTAATTTGTCTCTCTTTTTATGATCTTGCTACCTTCACATTGGCTGTAATTTCTGTTAGCTTATTTAGAAGACCAAGTTGGATTTAAATATACATGTTCTGTACTTTTCTTTGACACTGTCACGATTCTCTGGAAAAAATGGATTTTTTTAATATTATTGCTCTCACTCTCAATCAATTTGTTAATGAAAATTACGGAGCTTGTGTGGTTAATTATTTGTTGAAAGAATAGAACAGAATGACAAACCTACTTCTTAAACTTGTTTTGAAATTGTTATCAGCATATCTTGAAAAATAGAAGCAACAATAACAACCTCAGTGTAATTCCACAAGTGAGGTTTGGGGAGGGTAGTGTGTATGCAGAGCTTACCCTACCTTCAAGAAGGCAGGGAGGCTGTTTCCGGTAGACCCTCGGCTTAGGAAAGTTAAAAAGAAGGGCAACAACAAGCACACCAATCTAAAAATTGGAGCAAAAATACGAAACTAACACTAGGTACTGCAATCAGAAAGTCGAAATGAAAGCAACAACAAGTAATGACAGAAGTCAAGGAATACGAAAATACACAAATGACACTAAGTCATGTACTAAAGTGACTGTAACATACAAGGACAACGCTCGGCTACTTAACCCTGGACCTTTATACTCAACCTCCATACCTTCCTATTTATAGTCATGTCCTCAGTAAGTTGGAGCAACGCCATAACTTGCCTAATCACCTCTTCTCAATGCTTCTTCGGCCTGCCTCTACCTCTCCTTAGGGCCTCCAAGGCCAACTTCTCACACCTCCTCACTGGTGCATCTGTGCCTCTCCTCTTCACATGCCTGAACCATCTAAGTCTCGTCTCCCGCTTGTCCTTCACAGGGGCTACACCCACCTTGTCCTGAATAACTTCATTTCTAATTCTATCTAACCTGGTATGCCCGCACATCCATTTCAACATCCTCATTTCAGCCACCTTCATCTTTTGGACATGAGAGTTCTTGACTGGCCAACACTTCGCCCCATACAACATAGTTGGTCTGACCACCGCTCTATAGAACTTACCTTTAAGTTTTGGTGGCACATTCTTATCACACAAAACACCGGAAGCGAGCCTCAATTTCATCCACCCCACTCCAAAGTATTTAAAACTCTCTCCTAGGGATGACTTACAATCAAGCCTCACGTCTTCGTCCACTACCTGAGTCGCACTATTGAACTTGCACTCCAAGTATTATGTCTTGGTCCTACTCAACTTGAAACCTTTAGACTCCAGAGTCTTCCTCCAAACCTCTAACCTCTCGTTAACACCGCCTCGCGTCTTGTCAATTAGTACAATGTCATCTGCAAATAACATGCATCATGGCACCTCCCCTTGAATGTGGCGCGTCAGTGCTTCAGTCGCCAGCCCAAATAGATATGGGTTGAGGGCTGACTCCTGGTGCAACCCTATCACAACGGGGAAGTCTTCCTAGTCCTCTCTTTACTGTTCTCACTCGAGTCTTAGCTCCATCATACAAGTACTTAATAGCTACTGTATGCAACGGGAAATAACTCTAGCCTCCAAACATCTCCACAGACTTCCTTTGACATTTTATTGTAAGCCTTCTTTAAGTCGATGAACACCATATGTAAATCCCTCTTTCTCTCCCTGTACTGTTCCATCAACCTCCTAATAAGATGAACAATTTCCGTAGTCGAACGTCCCGGCATAAAATCCGAATTGGTTTTCAGAAATCTTGAAAAATAGAAGGTAAAGATCTACTTAAATGTGGGTCAACAACAAACTTATCTAGTCACGTTGTTTTCATTTGACGTTTTTTTAATGTCCTTTACCTTTTATCTTTTGAGGTGAAGTGGAATTAGTGATGTGCCTAGAGAAAACAAGAGAAAGATTGGGAGAATGCGGGAAGACAAATATCTTGAATTGCACAATCCGTTGACGCAATGTAGGATAGTAATACATATAATATTACATCCATACATATGTGATAATTCTAACTATTCTAATAGTGATGATGGTAGAAAGAGACCCATTAGGCTGTAGCGAGAGCATAAGTTATTGCATGAGGGAGAAAGACAAGTGGGACGGCAAAGGAAAGAAAAGAAAAAGGAATGCTCTTTCTCCGAAAAAAGAAAAAGAAAAAAGAAAAAAGAAAAAAGAAAAAAGAAAAAAGAAAAAAAAAAAGAAAAAAGAAAAAAGAAAAGGAATGCGCTGAAGTGGAAGGATCAGTATCTATAGTGAATCTATTGTTTTAACAGAACTGATCATTGAACAGTTGCTTTGGCTAGAATTTGTAATTGAATCCTTTTATGCTGAGATGGACAGTATGGTTAGTATTATGCTGCTTGCTTTAAGTTAATTTGATACTAATTCTCTTTGTCTTCCTTTTTTTTCATCTACAGACACATGGTCTTGCTGAATACATTGCACAGGTGAGATTGCTATTGATATTTTATTACTAGTATAGGGAAGATTTGCTTGTTTCAGATTGATATTGAAAATTCATCAGTATATTAGCCTGTTTTTGTAAGTACCATTAAGATCTATGTTTATGAACCTTTATCAAAAAGACCTACGTTTATGGACATCTTCAGATAGCTTGTTGAAATAGTTGTATTTGCTCTGACCGAGGAAATGAACACATAGTCAAGTGAGTGTTGAAAGTATTTTATAAGATTTTAGATTCTCATATCCTTTAGTTTGGATCTAGTGCTTTTGAACTTATTTGTTAAAATTTTAAAGCTTTGTTCAAGTTAGGGTAGGGTTGACATAGAAGTTTGACCTTTTGTCTTTATTTATATTTCTTGTATATAATTTTTATTGGGTATGGGGTGGGAGAAGGGTAAGTTAAAAATAAATACTACTTTTGACCCTTTTTTTTTTTTTTAAATTTTCTGACTTATTTACTTCTCCAGCAGTTTCAGCATCTGTTATGACCTTCTGCCAGCAAATAGGAAATGGATCTTTTAGGGCTCTAGTAATAGGGATCAGAGTGGATTGCTTAGATGCTTCAATTGTCATTTCTTGGTATTACAGAATCATCTAAAAAATTTCGTTTCTGCTGATTGTAGGAGGAGATGGAACGGAAAAATGGGTACTGGTGGTCATTGGACAGCAAATATATAGCATTCACACAGATTGATTCATCTGGTATACCTCTATTCAGAATTATGCACCAAGGTAAAAGTTCCATTGGTCCCGAGGCACAGGAAGACCATACTTACCCTTTTGCCGGAGGGCCAAATGTTAAAGTTCGCCTGGGAGTGGTTCCAACTAATGGAGGTCCAATAACTTGGATGGATCTTCTGTGTGGTGAAAAGGACAACGAAAATGAAGATGAATATTTGGGCAGAGTGAACTGGATGCATGGAAATATTCTGACTGCACAAGTCTTGAATCGATCACATTCCAAACTGAAAATTCTTAAGTTTGATATCAAGACGGGGCAAAGGAATGTATTATTGGTTGAAGAACATGATACATGGATAAATCTTCACGACTGTTTTGTACCTTTGGACAAAGGACTCAACAGAACTAATGGTGCATTTATTTGGGCAAGTGAGAAAACAGGATTCAGACATTTGTATCTCCATGACGCAAATGGAGTGTGTTTGGGACCTATAACACATGGTGATTGGCTGGTTGAACAAGTTGCTGGTGTAAATGAAGTTACTGGCCTTGTATATTTTACAGGAACATTAGATGGGCCTTTGGAATCTCACCTTTACTGTGCTAAATTGTTCCCCGATGCTAACAGTCCATTGCAGTCCCCTTTGAGATTGACTAATGGACGTGGAAAGCATGCAGTTGTGCTTGATCACCAAATGCAAAGATTCATAGATATCCATGATTCCTTGGTCTCACCACCCAGAATTTCAATCTGCTCCTTGCATGACGGAAGCTTAATTATGCATCTATTTGATCAACCAGTCAGTATTCCACGGTCCGGAAAACTCCATCTTGAATCTCCAGAAATAATTCAGATACAGGCCCAGGATGGAACTGCTTTATATGGGCAATTATACAAGCCGGATCCAATGAAGTTTGGACCTCCTCCATACAGAACTATGATTGAAGTCTATGGTGGTCCCGGTGTACAGCTTGTGTGTGATTCGTGGACAAACACAGTCGACATGAGAGCTCAGTATCTAAGAAGCAAAGGCATCTTAGTTTGGAAGGTCTGCTCCTCTTTTCTGTTCTATCCATATGTCTTTTTAAAAAAAAATCTAAATTCATTCAGTTGTACTTGGCAATATTGAAGAGGAGCCTCGGAGCAACGGTAAAGTTGTCTCCGTGTGACTTAGGTTTGAGCCGTAAAATCAACCACTGCCGCTTGCGTTAGGGTAGGCTGACTACAGCACACCCCCTTGGGGTGCTGCCCTTCCTCGGATCTACGTGAACGCGGGATGCTTCGTGCACGGGGCTGCTCTTTTTTGTACATGAGTTTCTTTTTATGGAAATCATTGTCCTTCTCTTCTCCGGATTACCTAAATTGAGTTTTTTGTGCTTTTTATCTATGCAGATGACACTGCCTTTTAGTTTTTCTTAAGAATTCATTTCGGACTAACATAGAAAACCCAGAGAATAAACCCGATAAAAGCAAAGTAATTCTGAACCTAGCTGCTCAGCTTTTTACAGATGGATAATAGAGGCACTGCTCGGAGAGGACTTGTGTTCGAGGGTGCACTCAAACATAACTGTGGCCTCGTTGACGCTGAGGATCAACTGACAGGAGCTGAGTGGCTTCTGAAACAAGGGCTCGCAAAACAAGGCCACATCGGATTATATGGATGGAGCTATGGTGGGTATCTCTCAGCTATGACATTGGCAAGGTTTCCTGAGGTATTTAAATGTGCTGTGTCTGGTGCCCCTGTAACATCATGGGATGGATATGATACATTTTACACAGAAAAGTATATGGGCCTGCCATCCGAAAATCCATCAGGCTATCAAGAGAGCTCTGTCATGCACCATGTAGACAAGATCAAAGGGAAGCTGTTACTTGTGCATGGCATGATTGATGAAAATGTGCATTTTAGGCACACGGCTAGGCTTATTAATGCGCTCGTGGCAGCCGGAAAGACTTATGAGTTGTTAATATTCCCAGATGAACGTCACATGCCTCGGAGAATGAGAGATCGTATATACATGGAGGAGAGAATTTGGGAATTCATTCAGAGGAACTTGTGAGTGGCCTTTTCATTGTTCTAGTATAAAGTTAAGCTCTGGACTCTCGGGGTAGAGAAGTTTAGGGGCCTCATTTCAGTTTACAGCATGTTTCAATTGATTATAAAAGAAGTTGTACCATTCTCTGATAAACTAGAGCAAAAGGTAGCAGGCTAATAAAAGTTGTTTGTGCAACTGATCTCTGTAATAGCTGCCATGTACCATAAGCTTACCTGATCTACAAAAATAATACAGCACTCCTCTTCCTGAGGAAAAATTTGATTATTTACCATCTGTAGCAGTGATTAGTGAGCTTGCAATTCCTCTTATCTAATTTTATTTAACCCTCATCTCTCCCACCCCCTCTCCCTCACAACAATAGAAAATAGAAACACAATGTGTGTAACAGTGCATTTGCATTGGATCAACCATAGTTACCTTTACTGTTACTGAAACAGGAAAAAATATGGGAGAAAAGTTTTAGTATGGCCATGTTGGTCCCCTTTCTGAGCCTAAAAGAAAATGTGAAATTACATACTATAAGTTCTGTTACTCTATATGGAAGGGACAAGTCAGGAAGACTCTCATACAAAAAGGACTTAAATATATTTGGACATACTACATGTATAGTTGTGACAAGTTGATGTGCTTTCCTGATCCAAGACCACATAAATATGATGACTGATTTGCCCAATAACAAGAATAGTGGTTTGCTTTTAACAACTAGGGATATGTGTCCTAGTGATCCAAGAAAATGAGGGCAGCTTCTTAGGGATGTGTGTTTTGGGGGAAATGGGAAATCCGATAAAATTCAAATGATATATAAGGGTGTCATCTGGGCCGGGCCTGGGCCAAGGCGGTCCCGGGCCTAACGGGAGGGACCGGTCCGCTACGGGCCTAAGCTCACATGGTCTTGGGCTAAATGGACCGGGCCCACGAGCCTAACGGGCCTAAACGGTTCCGGATAATTTTTTTTTTTTATCTAGGGAAATTTCTTGTAAACTATATATGCATATACTAATATAGATTGCATATATCTATATAAATATATATATAGTATATATTGTACATATATATTGCCCCAAAATTTTCCTTTTTACCTATCCCTCTTTCCTCCATTACATACATATAAACTATCTAATACATATAAACTATATATAT
>MCJB01053091.1:0-40116 GCA_002018475.1 Nicotiana obtusifolia
AGCAGAGGTTGAAAAGTTGCTTAAAGGAGATGGTTTAACCGAAATAAGAGTGACAGATTAGCATATGGATTCTGTGGTAGGATAGCTGCGTGCCTTGAGAAAGTGTAGAATGGTTTGGGAATCATGATGGAAGGTGATTTGGACTATGTATTTTATTTGGAGTGATGGTTGTTGTACGAAAAAAGATCGAATATGGCAGAAAGGAGTTTTTTTGAGATGAATAGGGGTGTGAAGATCTGATTATCGTTTTAGGTGCAATATGACTTGAGTTCGTAAAGTATTGTTGAACTTTCAGTTGATGTCAATAGGGAAGGAGAAGACTTACACAACTGGTGGGCGAGCATGAGCTCAGGAGAATTTGCTGGTTATGGGGTAGTTGTACCCTGTGCAGTGTCGTTAGAAGATGTCGGTAAGGAATTCCACAGGTGGGTTATCTCCTGTGAGCAGGTTAGCGGTGGAATGATGTTGATGAAGCTTCTGCGAGGTATATTACTTGCTACCCAGTAAGAGGTCGAGTGCGTAACTATGACTTGTGATCCAGGATGTTCATGAAAAGCTCAACAAATACTTCGAGAAATCTATCGGGTTAATGGTGCGAGATCATGGTAATTGAGAAGGAGGAATCGTCGTGGGCTCTACATTATGTGACGGTGGCTTAGAGCTAAGTGGGGGAGAGCCCCACCGTTTATAATTGGATTGCGTGGTTGTCTGCTCGTGCGGTTTCTGGTTATCGGTACGTTGGCGGTGTATTTATGACTAAGAAAAGGAGATATTAGGGGTAATTCAGCAAAGAACTAGATGGGCGTGTGCTATATTCGGCGTTATCGATGCATGTTCAGGTTTTTGGGAAGATTCGGAGCTTGTGTTTTGTGGACGTGATGTACATGGAAAAGAGCACAATCGGTTATCTTTGAGACTAGGTCAGAGTGATTGACCCTCGCTAACGGTCCTAGTGGATTCAAGAATTAAAGTGTAGTGCCTAAGGATTTCGGGTCCGATGTGTGGTTAAGGATCGAGTCTTCATATTGGGTTGCGAACGAAACTTGGAAAATTCTATGTTACTATCGGGTATACGGTGCAGTATTGGAGAAAAGAAAGAGATAGCTTCGGATTCGCAAAAGGTCTTGTAAAATGGGTATACCAGTCTGAGATAATATTGAACACATAAGGAGGGTATGAGATGGGTCATGAGTATTGAGACAATGTGGTCTCGCGATTCGGGTCACTCGAGGTGAATGCGAATTGAGTTCACTATGTTGTGAATGGAGCTACTATATTTCTAAGTCAGGTCAAGAGTAAATTGAAAGAAATTGGGTTGGTTAGCAATGGTTTAATCGGTGTGATGGTGGCAATGATTAGTTCCTTCGACGTGTGAAGTTTTACATGTGGTATGTGGTTGTACGTGCAGGTCCGATAGCTACCATGACTTGATTGATTTGGGAGATATTGCTTCGAATGGCCTTTTTGTGTGAATGGACTCCGGAAGAGTCATGGTGGTCTACACCACAACTTGAGGTTTGTATTTTCTGTGGTTATGGGAATTCAGTTGCATGTTGCCATGGTTATTCTGAAATGAGTTGAGTGAAAAGGGTTCTAGCCAATGGAGTATTCATTCTACTAATAGTTCAGAGGTATGAGAAATTCTTTTAATCTCGCGTAACGGTATCATGTTTGGATCGGGTTGCACGGCGCAACGGTATCATGTCTGGATCAGGTTGCATGCCGCAACAGTGTTATGTTGAGTACGGTCCCCTATACCTATTCCTGCGTATTTTGTTTCTCATCCTTTGAGAAGGGTTCATAATATCTGTTCGACCGTTTTATCCATTACGCGAGCTGGATAATTCTTTTCCAGAGGTCGTTCCTCCTTATGTGTCATGTTCAAATTGTAGCTTGTCGGCGCATTGATGGTGCCATATGAGAGCTGAGTCGGTGTTTGAGGCGGCTTATTGCGTGAGCAGCTTGCACCGAGTAAGACGAGATTATTGGAGCTGGAATCTATGCAATCAGAATTATATAAGGCACATTAAAAGGAAATCTCGTTATTTAGTTCAGAATGAGGTAATGGTTCTTAACAGGATGAGAGACTCCCTGAATTACTGATTCGGTAGGTGGCTACGAGTTTCTACACGTCTCTTTCGTCGTGGCAGTATTGCGAGATTTGGAACAGGATTCATATGCGTCATGAGGTGTGTTGCGGGCACCAGATTCCTGAAATTTCAGCTATTGTGGTCGGAGGATGTTATTATGGGCAATTGACTGATCTGGTGAGTTTGTGAATTTGCACTCTACTACTGTGTTTATCCCTGTTGGGAGATTCTGATGGTCTTAGCCGAGTCTATCATTTTTGTTTTGTACACTATTGAGGGCTATGAGTCCAAAAGTGACTTTCTGTTACTCACTACAGTGGGTTTTGATGTAATTTCGGGATAATTGATTAAAGCTTTATGAATTATATGCCCTACCAGTATGGGAGTTCATTATGTGTCGCGATTTCGATTATAGAAAATTACTTTTAAAGGAGAAATAGATAGATTTCGGTTGGCACGATGTGCATATTACTTGTGATCCAGAGTTGAGGACGAGATCCTCGTATTTTTAATATGATGTGAAAAGCTTAAATAGGGCTATGAGCCGCGGTGGAAGTTATATAAGGACGAGATCCTTGTGATGAAAAATTAGGTGTTTTAAATTCTCCCTGTGTGGAATTAAATTTGTACTATAGTACTGATAGGGAGCCATGCCTGTTAGGCTTATTTGATAATTCTTCTATTTGTTTTGTGCGTATTTTGCCATATTCATGCTGTAATTATTGAGTTTCAGCCTATAAGGGGAGTGTTCAGGTGGCGTTAAATATGAATCGTTAATTCGAGTAAATAATTATGAGGTCTTCATGCCTCGTGAATTACTGTCAGAGTTGTGAAAATTTGAAATGAGGTTTTGGTTAAAATGAGGTTAATTGACGATGCTGGGATTAATTATGAACAGCTATTAGCACCAGAGACGTGGTTATAGGCATACATATGATGGGCGCGCAAGCACAAGTTTGCTACGGCCGGTTGAGACTAACATGCAGTGTTGAATTAATTGGGTTGTGAGAAATTTGGCTTTGAAGTTTATAAATGTGGATAAAAGAACTAATTCAATTGAGATGGTGTTGTCGGATCCATGTTAAAGTTAAGGTGACGTGGAATCACCCGCAAGTGTGTGTAATAATACACTTAAAATTTTAATGTCCTTGGAATAGTCCTTAGCACGTTCGAGGACGAACGTTTGTTTAAGTGGGGGAGAATGTGACGACCCGGCTAGTCGTCTCTTGAGTTACCGCTCCATTTTTCCTATTTTCCATCTCATTATTCTTCGTTATCCATATTTTATGTGATCGGAATCGGTTTTGGAGGTCCGGTGTAAAATTAGGCTTGAATTGGTGGAGTTAGTATTTTGGCGATTTTCGGTTGTTAGGCGAGATTTTGATCCGAGGGTCGGAATGGAATTCCGAGAGTTGCTATAGCTTTATATGGTGATTTCGGACTTAGGCGTATGTTCGGATTTGAAATTGGAAGTCCGTAGGACAATTCAACGCATTTTGGAGAATGTTGGAAAATAGAAGATTTTTGGAAAAAGTTTGACTGAGGAGTTGACTTTTTGATATCGGGGTCGGAATCCAGTTTTGAAAAAGTTCGTAGGTCCGTTATGTTATTTATGACTTATGTGCAAAATTTGAGGTCAATCAGATTCGATTTGATAGGTTTCGGCATCGAATGTAGAAGTTAGAATTTGTTAGTTTCATTAGGCTTGAATTGGGGTATGATTCATGTATTTAGCGTTGTTTGATGCGATTTGAGGCTTCAACTAAGTCCATATGATTTTTTAAGATTTGTTGATTATTTGGTTGAATTCCCGAGGGCCTCGAATGGATTTTGGATGGTTGATGGAGTTAAACTTAGGCATTTTAAGAATGTGTCAATATCGTCTCTTCAAGAACAAGTGATATACTATTATGCAAAGGGACTCCAAATTCGGTTTTAATTGAAGCATTAGATCCGTATCGAAATTTCGGAGTCATAGCAAAAAGAATCGTCCAATTCGGACATCGTATGAGAAAGTTATGCCTATTTTTGTGTCAGGGAAAAATCGCTAGCGCCCAGAGATACTGGAACCAGCGCCACAGGCAGCGCCCGGCGCCACAGGCAGAAAACTTTATAAAAACAGGGGGTTTTTGATATTTTGACAAAATAGAGTTGGGGGAGCTCGGTTTGGGCGATTTTTAGAGGGGTTTCCACAAGTTTGAATGAGGTAAGTGTTCCTTATCATAAATCCTTTATACATCATGATTCCATACTCATTTACATCATGAATCCATGAATTTATGGAAGAAAAATCAGATTTTTTTATCAAATCTTCCAAGAACAAAAATTTAAGAGTTGAAAGCCAATCCGATGTCGGAATTTGATAATTTTTGTATGGGTGAACTCGTTGGGAGATAAGGAACCCATTGATGTGAAAATTTCTGAACTTCGAGAAGTGGGCCCGGGGCTCGGGTTTTGCTAATTTCGGGATTTCTTGGTATTTTCGGTTGTTTTCGCTTGGGCTTTGTTCCCTCAACATATTGTGATGTAATTGTTCTGAATTTGGATAGATTCGACGCACGTGGAGGCCAATTCGAAGGGCAAAGGCGTCATGGGCTAGAAATTTAGCCGGTTTGAGGTGAGTAGTGATTGTAAATGATGTTGTGAGGGTTTGAAACCCCGGGTTGCACATCATAGTGCTATATTGAAGTGAGGCACACGCTCGATGATGAGCGTGGGATCATTTGCTACTGGGGATTGTGACATGGTCCATCCTGATTGATGATTTTACTACGCAATTGATTGAAACTTACTTGTTATCATCTTGTTTGGGGCTGATTGCGATATTTGGGTTTCGTGCCAATTGTTTGAACCCTCTGGGGATTTTTATCACTATTTCCTCACTATTTGCATTTATTACTTGAACTCAGTCATGTTGTTTCCACTGTTTTACAACTCAGTCACTTTTTACTCAGTTTTGAGATTTACACAATATTTTAAATGATGTGTTGGGCTGAGAACTACTGTTTTACTATGCCCGAGGGGCTTGTGATGATTTTCTGACTGAGTGCGGCCGACGGCAGATGTGAGGTTTTACTGAGTGATATGAGGCCGAGGGCCTGAGATACTGTATATACGCCACGAGGTGGCTTGATTGATATGAGGCCGAGGGCCTAGATGTATGCCACGAGGTGGCTTGATATAGCGCTTGGGTCTTAAGGGGCCCCTCCCGGAGTCTGTACACCCCCAGTGACCGCAGGATACCCAGAGATATTACAGTTGGTAACAATGACAACTGTAGGTTACAGTTGGTAACAATGGCAACTGGTAACCAGAGATATTACAGTTAGTAACAATGACAACTGTAGGTTCCAGTTGGTAACAATGACAACTGGTAACCAGAAGCATTATAGTTGGTAACAATGACAACTGTAGGTTACAGTTGGTAACAATGACAACTGGTAACCAGAGCTGTGAGATTGATACTAAACCCAAGGATATTACAGTTGGTAACAATGACAACTATAGATTACAGTTGGTAACAATGACAACTGGTAACCAGAACTGGGGAGATTTTTTACTGTTTTAAATGATACTGAGCCCAGGGATGTTACAGTTGGTAACAATGACAACTGGTACCAGAGCTGGGAAGATTTTTAATTTATTTCTTACTGATTTACTGTTTTCAAATAGTGATTTACTGCTTCATTATGCATTGCCTTGTGCTTTACATGTTTCCTTACTTTTAGTCATTATTTATATGTACTACTCACTAAGTTGGAAGTACTCACATTATTCCCTGCATCATGTGTGCAGATTTAGGCGTTATTGATTCCGCTCCGAGGCATTGACTACGACTGTCAGAGCGGTGACTCAGAGACTACGAGGTAGTTGTTGGCGTCCGCAGCCCCGTACCTCTTTATATTATTATTTCCACTTTCTTCACACAATTGTGCCAGAGATATTATAATAGTAATCTTGTTATTAGGATTTCATTAGTTGCTCATGACTTTGTGACACCCCGGTTTCGGGCTGTTGTCGGGATGGTTAACTATGTTCTCCGCAAATGACTGCTATTAAACTGTGTTGTGTTGTTCTCTTGTTAAATTTATTGCTTAAAATGAGTTAGGGTTCGAATTGGCTGGCCTTGTCTTCATGAAAGGCGCCATCACGACCGGGTTGGGATTTCGGATCGTGACAATAATGTATTACTCGCTAATTAATTATATAAATTTTGGCTAAAATAGAATCTAACGTAATTACAGAATGCATTTGATAATAAGTCCCTAAATACACTTCTCTTAGACGGGAAATATGCCATTTTATTTAATGACATACAAATGCATGTGTGGGCAATGCATGCGTGAGGGCCCGCACAGCATTTATATCGTTTTACCTTGGAAAGGATGTTGGAAGTAATTATGAATTATTATTATAGGTTTTACACTATTGTAGGTTTGACCATTAGGAGCCAGATTGACCAAAGTTTTTGTGAGGCTAAAAAGTATGTTTTTTTTCCAAAAAAAGTACTTCCTAAAAAGTTATTTATTGCCTTTTCTTGTATTTGATTTTTTCTTTGTGTAATATCTTATAACTTTCCAAATTATCTATTTTTTTTTTCGCAATAAAGCAAATTATCTACATCCTTCTTTGGTTTATCAATTTTCTTCTCATAACTAATCATTTGTAATTTCTTCTATTACAGGCTATTAATTTCTGAATATTTAAAATAATTATCAAAGCTAATTTGTGAAAATTAACTACAAATAGGTAATAAATTTATAATTGCATCGTATAATTATCAATATATAGTAATTTGCGTGTTAGACTTCTAATTCATACTGAATGATGTATTTTGATTATTCAAATTATCAGGTTTATTTATTAAAAAAAATTGATTGAGAAGCTTCATTATTTTTTTTGTTGGTAAAATATGTTTCTGCAAAGGCTAATTATTTGCAATTTAGACTAGTTTTCGAATAGTTTTTGAGTTTTTGCGAGTTTTTGGGTCAACTACTCTCGGTAAGATGAGTTTTTTTATTTTACTGAAGTTTTATCATTTAATTAGATGAGAAGATTGTTACTCCTATAACCTGTTAACACGATCGAATTCATATCTACTTTTCTTCTAATAAGGGAATAAACAAGTACAAATCCAAGTTACTATTTCGAGGGACTTTTTGTTCTCTCGGTGCATTTAAACCTTTTAATTTCTAATTTCTTAAAAAGGTTTTAAACGTACGTCACTAAGTCGAACAATGCAAATCTATGACGCTGATGTTGTGTTCTATTGTCAAAGATCCACGGTCATTGAGTCGGACAATGCAAATCATTATTTATGAAAGGCATGATTAAATGGCGTTCATTACCAAAATCCTTTTTAATCAAATTCCGGCTTCAAGGCAGTATAGAATAATAAAGATTGTCGTCGTTCTTTTACCCTGATGGTTGAGGCAGATTATATCACACCTGCAGTAAAAGCTTACATTGGGATTTCTTTTAAAAAACTAAAGTTGTGATGAGAAGGGTAGAGTCAACCACAAAATTTAATATGACAGTGTTTCGAGTCTTGTCTTAAAATTGTGTGATTGTTGAATATCTCATATGGGGCTCAGAAGCAAAAGTTTTTCTCTTAATAGTTAAACCAGATGACAGTATAGCTGCAGTGAAAGCATACATTCAAGAGGAAAAGGATCCAGCATATTATCTACAGTCGAGCATATTGATGGCTATAACTGATGAGGTGCGCTATCATCTACGGTCCAGCATATTGAGTATAATAAAGGGCAAATGGCCAAATATACTTTTATATTATGAGAAAAAGTTTAAACATACTCTTTGTTAGTATAAACAGAGTTGTGCTTTTGTTTTAGAAAGGCCGAATACATAAACAACTCCTTAAATTTGGAATTGAAATTCCATTTAAGCAACTTATCTTTGCATGGTTCCTATTGAGCACTTCAGATAGACTTTACTCATGTTAACGTATACCAAAAAGTCCCTCGAACGTTCGTTCATATGGGTACAAAGTGTGGGTGGTTGGTCGTATTTAATTTGATGTTCATCAGATAGATATAAATGTTGGAGGGATTGGTTGACATAAAGTGGGATCGAATCAGTCGGAAAACTTACAGAGATATGAGTATCATCTATCTTTGGCTTGTTTGATACCACTGCAGTGGAGTAAAACAGCTTCCTGTAATCATTCATTTCCAAGTCCGGCGTGTCAGTCATCAATCAGTCCGTCGAAATGGAGAATTGCAAAGTTGCTTTTTCTTACACTACGCTTCTCTTGTTGCCTTGGACTTAGTTCATCTCGTTCAAAAGTCAAAATAATAGGCATGTGTCTAAAGGAAATTTCTTTGATTTGGTAGCTAATTTTGTTGAATTTTTTCGGTTTGGTAGTCAACTTCGTTGAATTTCTTTAGTTGGTAGCCAACTTTATTGAATTTCTTTGGTTTGGTTGCCAACTTTGTTGAATTGTCAACATTAGAGAAAAAGAAGAAAAAATGTGTGTAAATTATCAAATATAGTAGGCTTTAGAGAGTAAGGCTTCGCCTATAAAAGAAGAGCTTCAGCTCTCATTTCCACACACCAACAAAAGAGAGAAAGAAAGAGTGGGGTTTCACAGACAAGGTATAAGAAAATAATCTGTGAGAAAAATAGAGAGTGAGCGATATTGTAGTGAGGTGGGAATATCAAAAGAGGGTTTTTCTTTAAGTGTTGTAGTGGTGTTTGGAGTATTTTACTCGGATCTACAAAGTGTAAAATTCCTTGCTATAGTGATATCAGTTGCTTGTCTCGGGGCCGTGGTTTTTTCCCTTATTCAAAAGGGTTTTTCACGTAAAAATCTTGGTGTCATTGTCACTCTTTTATTCTTGATAATTACCGTATCTCGGTGCTACGTTATTATTCCGCTTTTATTACTGTGAATATTATTTCTGTAGGGAGTTTATTCCCAACAACTGGTATCAGAGCACATGTTCTGCTCGTTCACAGAAAAATTATTCAGTGTCTGTAGTACTATACTCGGTGAAAAATAAAAATATCCGGAGTAAAGTACGAGGTAGCAAAATTCAATGGAGATGCGGTTTCTCAACATGGCAAAGAAGGATGAGAGATCTGCTCATCCAACAAGGATTAACAAGGTACTAGATACTGATGCCAAAAAGCCTGATATTATGAAAGCTGAGGATTGGGTTGACTTAGATGAAAGGGCTGCTAGTGCGATCAGGCTGTACTTATCAGATGATGTGGTAAATAACATCATTGATGAAGACACCGCATGTGGCATTTGGACAAGGTTGGAAAGCCTATACATGTCCAAAACGCTGACAAATAAATTATACCTGATGAAGCAGCTATATGCCCTACACATGGGTGAAGGTACGATTTTTTTGTCACATTTAAATGTGTTTAACGGACTAATCACACAGCTCGCCAATCTCGGAGTGAAAATCGAGAAAGAAGATAAAGTCATCTTACTATTGAACTCGTTGCCATCTTCGTACGATAATCTGGCAACAACCATCATGCACGGTAAGACTACCATTGAGTTGAAAGATGTCACATCGGCTCTTCTACTCAATGAGAAGATGAGAAAGAAGCCTGAAAATCAAGGACATGCTCTTTTCCTCACAGAAGGTAGAGGCAGGAGTTATCAAAGGAGTTCGAGCAACTATGGTAGATCAGGAGCTCGTAGGAATTTTAAGAACCGATCCAAATCAAGAGCCAGAAATTGCTACAATTGTGATCAACTAGGTCACTTCAAAAGAGATTGCCCAAATCCAAGGAAGGGCAAAGGTGAAACTAGTGGCCAGAAGAATGATGACAATATAGCCGCCATGGTGCAAAACAATGATAATGTTATCCTCTTTATAAACGAAGAAGAGGAATACATGCACTTATCAGGTGCAGAGTCAGAATGGGTAGTTGATACAACATCTTACCATGCCACCAGTAAGAGATCTTTTTTGCAGATATGTAGCAGGTGATTTCGGCACTGTAAGAATGGGTAACACAAGTTACTCAAAGATTGCGGGGATTGGTGACATTTGTATCAAGACAAATGTCGGATGCACATTGGTTCTAAAAGACGTGCGACATGCACCTGATTTGCGGATGAAATTGATCTCGGGAATTGCTTTAGACCAAGATGGATACAAGAACTATTTTGCAAATCAAAAGTGGAGACTCACCAAGGGATCATTGGTGATTGCAAAGGGAGTTGCTCGTGGCACGTTGTACAGGACAAATGCAGAAATATGCCAAGGTGAATTGAACGCGGCACAAGATGAGATTTTTGCAGATTTATGGCACAAAAGGATGGGTCATATGAGCGAGAAGGGATTGCAGATTCTTGCCAAGAAATCACTCATTTCTTATACCAAAGGTAAAACGGTAAAACCTTGTGACTACTGTTTATTTGGTAAGCAGCATAGAGTCTCATTTCAGACATCGTCTGAAAGAAAATTGAATATACTTGATTTGGTATATTCTGATGTTTGTGGTCCAATGGAAATTGAATCGATGGGCGGTAACAAATATTTTGTTACTTTTATTGATGATGCTTCACGAAAATTATGGATTTATATTTTGAAAACCAAAGACCAGGTGTTTCAAGTTTTCCAGAAGTTTCATGCTATGGTGGAAAGGGAGACAAGCCAAAAGCTAAAGCATCTCCGAAGTGACAATGGAGGTGAGTACACTTCAAGGGAATTTAAAGAGTATTGTTCGAGCCATGGGATCAGACATGAAAAGACAGTTCCTGGAACCCCACAACACTATGGCATAGCCGAAAGGATGAACCACACTATTGTAGAGAAGGTGAGAAGCATGCTCAGAATGGCTAAACTGCCTAAGTCATTCTGGGGTGAAGCAGTTCAGACAACCTGTTACCTGATCAATAGGAGTCCATCAGTTCCGTTGGCGTTTGACATCCCATAGATAGTTTGGACCAACAAGGAAGTGTCCTACTCGCATCTGAGGTGTTCGGTTGCAGGGCTTTTGCACATGTACCAAAGGAGCAGAGAATAAAGCTGGATGATAAATCTGTTCCCTACATATTTATCGGATATGGAGATGAAAAGTTCGGATACAGATTGTGGGATCCTGTAAAGAAGAAGGTCATTAGAAGCAGAGATGTAGTCTTCCGAGAAAGTGAAGTTAGAACTGCTGATGATATGCTAGAGAAGGCTAAGAATGGCATAATTCCTAATTTTATTACTATTCCTTCTATTTCTAACAATCCACAAGTGCAGAAAGTAAGACCGGCGGGGTTGCCGAGCAGGGGGAGCAACCTGGTGAGGTTATTGAGAATGAGGAGCAACTTGATGATGGTGTTGAGCAAGTGGATCACCCCACTCAGGAAGAAGAACAACCTCAAACTCTGAGGAGATCAGAGAGGCCAAGGGTAGAGTCATGTAGGTATCGTTCCACAGAGTATGTCCTCATCAATGATGAAGGGCAGCCAGAAAGTCTTAAGGAGGTGCTATCGTATCCAGAAAAGAACCAATGGATGAAAGACATGCAAGAAGAGATGGAATCTCCACAGAAAAATGGCACGTAGCAGCTGGTTAAACTTCCAAAGGGTAAAAGACCACTCAAATGCAAATGGGTCTTTAAACTCAAGAAAGATGGAAATAACAAGTTGGTCAGATACAAAGCTCGATTGGTGGTAAAAGGCTTCGAGCAGAAGAAAAGTATTGATTTTGACAAAAAAAATTTCACCTGTTGTCACAATGACTTCTATTCGAACAATCTTAAGTTTAACAGCTAGCCTAGATCTTGAAGTGGAGCAGTTGGACGTGAAAACTGCATTTCTTCACGGAGATTTAGAAGAGGAGATCTATATGGAGCAGCTAGAAGGATTTGAAGTAGCTGAAAGGAAACACATGGTGTGCAAACTGAATAAGAGTCTTTATGGGTTGAAGCAAGCACCAAGGCAGTGGTACAAGATGTTTTGACTCATTCATGAAAAGTCAAACTTACACAAAGATATATTCTGATCCATGTGTATACTTCAAAAGATTTTCTAACAACAACTTTATTATTTTGTTGTTGTATGCGGATGACATGTTAATTGTTGGAAAAAATAAGGGGCTGATTGCAAAGTTGAAGGGAGATTTGTCCAAGTCATTTGATATGAAGGACTTGTTAGGATCGATTCACTCAAACAATCTGAACTAATGAAGAAGATGAAGAAATCTTGAAGAGACAAAAATTAAGGTAGAGAGACTTATTTCGTGGTAACACCCCGTTAGGGTAAACTTCCACGGCGACGGGATTTATATATATATATATATATATATTAATAATTAAGGGTATTTTCAATCAAAGGAGAATAAACAGTACAGCCTATATATAGATCTCAAATAGTCCCAAACCTATAAGAGAAAGGTCTCCCAATTTGACCAGGATTATAGGTTTTCCTTTCCCAAATCTATGAGGATAATGAGTTTTCCTAAACCTATAGGGATTATGGGTTTCCTAAAAATACAAGGAAATAATTCAAGTCCATCACATATTAATCAGGCTCTACATCTAACAATTCTCCCACTTGGATACTGATTCAGTCATCCAAAAATTATCCCAACATCATCAATATCTTCACCACACCGCACCATCTGTGGAAACAAACTACAGAAGACCAACTGAAGTTTTGCACAACCTCAGTTTCTCAACATCAACACATTTCGTCAACATGTCTGCTAGATTCTTTGCACCCTCTATCTTCTCCAAACACATATCACCATCCTCCACTACCCTGCGAGTGAAATGGTACCGTCTTCTGATCCAACTGTATGGCACTCTGGCTATCTGAATAAAGAATTTTCTCGCTCTGCTTCTTCCCCAATTCTTTCAGATAATCTGCCAGCCATATCATCTCCTTTCCAGCTTCAGTTATTGCCACATACTCAGCCTTTGTTGATGAAAGAGAAACACACTTCTGAAGCCTGGACATCAAACTCACTGTTGTACCACCTATGGTGTAAATGTATCCGGATGTGCTCAGGCTCGAGTCCACATCACCACCAAGATCAGCATCCACAAAATCCTGCAGATTCACTTTGCCTTTGCCAAAACTAAGTGAAGTACTGGATGTACCTCTCAAATATCTCAGAAGCCACTTAACGACTTCCCAATGCTCTTTCCTTGGATTCGCCATGTACCTGCTAACAACTCCCACTGCATGTGCTATGTCAGGTCTAGTGCAGACTATAGCATACATCAAACTCCGAACTGCTGAAGCATATGGAATAATTGTAATCTGCTCACGCTCTTCAGTTTTCTTGGGTGACTGCCCCTTTGACAATTTTATGTGTTTTGCCAAAGGAGTAGTCCTGGGTTTAGCATCACTCATCCGGAATCTTGCCAACACCTTCTCAATGTATTGCTCCTGGGATAGATTTAAAGTGCCAGCAGATCTATCCCGAGAAATCCTCATCCCCAGAATCTGCTTCGATGCACCCAAATCTTTCATCTTAAACGCTGAAGACAGACTTACCTTCAGATTATTTATCTCCCTCATACTGGATCTTGCAATCAATATATCATCCACATACAAGAGTAGAAACACATAAGAATCAGTGTATTTCTTAAAGTAACAACACTGATCCTTTTTAGCCCTGCAAAAGCCACTCTTGGTTATGAAGGAGTCGAACTTTTTGTACCACTGCCTCGGTGCTTGCTTCAACCCATACAAGCTCCTGTTGAGCTTGCACACCATGTGTTCGTTGCCCGGAACTAGAAATTCTTCTGGTTGTTGCATATAGATCTCCTCGTCCAGATCTCCATGTTAAAACGCTGTTTTTACATCCATTTGCTCAAGATGCAAATTCTCTGATGCAACAATACTCAACAGAATTCGGATAGTAGTTAAATTCACAACAGGAGAAAATATTTCAGTATAATCAATACCTTTCCTTTGTGAATATCCTTTAACCACTAACCGAGCCTTGAACCTTCTTTTATCGTCTAATTCTACCTTGATTCTGAACACCCATCTTGTTCAGCAAGGCTTTCTTCTCTGCAGGTAACTCAGTCAACACCCAAGTGTTGTTCTTCTCAAGAGAGGTCAACTCATCATTCATGGCTTGCTCCCACTTGATTGAATCCTCCACCTGTAGGGCCTCATCGAAAGACTCTGGTTCCCCTTCATCAGTCAACAACAGATAATGTAATGAAGGTGAATACCTATCTGGTGCTCTGATGGTCCTTGATGATCTCCTCAACAGCTACTCAGGTGTCACTTGTTCCACCATAGGTTCTTCAGCAATAGCATCTGGAGTTGGTTGAGTTTCTTCCGCAACATCTCTGGGTGTACTCTTCTGCAACTCAATCTCAACTCCCACTTGCTTCGTAGTCTTTGAAACCTTCTGCTCTCTGTCCTTGTATAGGACAGACTCATCAAATGTCACATCACAATGTCTCAGGATCTTTTTGTTCTTCTCATCCCAAAACCTGTAACCAAACAAGTCAGAATCGTAGCCTATAAAGTAACACTTCACAGCCTATAAACTGGAGATGGTCCCCAAACATCTATATGTACCATTTTCAACCGCACTTTCTTCGGCTCTCTAGCAGTCTTTGTGAAGCTAACTCATTTTTGTTTTCCCATAACACAACTTTCACAAAGACCCATGTCAACAGACTCCAGGCCCTCTAATGCTCCTTTTTCAACCAGCATCTTCATTCCTTTAGCACTCATGTAATAAAGTCTGTTGTGCCACAGACATGAACCGGAAGCACCCTCAGCGACATCAACCATGTTAATACACCCTGCAGTGGTGTACAAGGTTCCAGATTTGGTGCCACGAGCTACAATCATAGCACCCTTCACAATCTTCCACGAACCTTTCCCAAACTCTGTTGTATAGCTTGTGCTATCCAACTGACCAACAGAGATCAAATTCTTCATGAGAGCAGGAATATATCTGACATCCTCTAAGGTCCGCTGGTTTCCCAATTGGGTCTTTATGCAGACATCCCCCTTTCCTTCAATCACCAAGGCTTTGTTGTCAGCAAGATACACCTTCCCAAAATTTCCAGATTTGAAATTTTAGAACAATTCCTTGCTTGGAAACGATTGAAGGATGCACTAGAATCTAAAATCCAGGATTCGACTGGGTTGTCCACACTAAGGATTAGAGTATCCCCAATGTCTTCTGCGAAATTTAAGAATCACTATCATCTCCAGATTTATGATTCTGCTTCTTCTTTTGTTTCATATAGTTTGTCCGATAGTGCCTTTTATCTCCACAGTTCCAACAAATCACGTTGTGTCTGTTCGGAGATTTTTCTCGATTCTTTGATTTTGATCGGTCATGTTGATTTTGGCCCTTCGACTTGCTTCTCCCCCTTCGGTCAACGCTGAGAGCACTGCCCGATGAATCTCCCACTTCTCATTTGCGAATGTTTTCGCTGAGAACAACATTACTGATTTCATCAAACTTCAACTTCTTAGATCCACAGGAACTGCTAATCGCAGCAACAATAGTATCCCAAGACTCGGGCAGAGATAACATCAAAATCAACGCCTGAATTTCATCTTCGAAATTAGTTTCCACTGAACTCAGTTGACTCACAATCATATTGAACTCATTTATATGATCGGGAACAGATCCATTCTCAAACATCTGTAAATTGAACAATCTACGCATCTAATATACCTTGTTCATCGCTGATGGCTTTTCGTACATATTTGTAGTGCCTTCATCAGATCTGTCGTAATCTTCTCCTTAACGATGTTGAATGCCACGTTTCTCGACAAAGTCAACCGGATCAACCCCAACGCCTGGCGATCCTTAAGCTTCCACTGCTCCTCTATCATGGAAGCCGGCCTTGCCTCAGTCAAGGGTTTGTGAAGATCTTACTGGTACATATAGTCTTCGATCTGCATCTTCCAGAAACCGAAATCGGATCCATCAAACTTCTCGATTCCAATCTTCGAACTCTCCAAAGCTCTGATACCAGTTGTTAGGATCGATTCACTCAAACACTCTGAATTGATGAAGAAGATGAAGAAATCTTGAAGAGGGAAAAATTAAGGTAGAGAGACTTATTTTGTGGTAACACCCCGTTAGGGTAAAATTTCACGGCGGCGGGATATATATATATATATATATATATATATTAATAATTAAGGGTATTTTCAATCAAAGGAGAATAAACAATACAGCCTATATATAGATCTCAAATAGTTCCAAACCTATAAGAGAAAGGTCTCCCTATTTGACCAGGATTATAGGTTTTCCTTTCCCAAATCTATGAGGACAATGAGTTTTCCTAAACCTATAGGGATTATGGGTTTCCTAAAAATACAAGGAAATAATTCAAGTCCATCACAATATTAATCAGGCTCCGCACCTAACAGGACTTGGTCCCAACACAATAAATTCTGGGTATGAATATAGTTCGAGAGCGAACAAGCAGAAAGTTATGGCTGTCTCAGAAGAAGTACATTGAACGTGTACTGAAACGCTTCAACATGAAGAATGCTAAGCCAGTCAACACACCTCTTGCTAGTCATCTAAAGTTGAGCAAGAAAATGTGTCCTACAACAGTGGAGGAGAAAGGGAACATGGCTAGAGTTCCTTATTCTTCAGCAGTCGGAAGGTTGATGTATGCAATGGTATGCACCAAACCTGATATTGCTCATGCAGTTGGCGTTGTTACCAGATTCCTTGAAAATCTTGGAAAGGAACATTGGGAAGCAGTCAAGTGGATACTCAGGTACCTAAGAGGTACTGTAGCAGATTGCTTGTGTTTTAGAGGATCTGATCCAATCTTGAAGGGCTACATGAATGCTGATATGGCTGGTGATACTGATAATAGAAAATCCACTACTGGATATCTATTTACTTTTTCAGGGGGAGCTATATCATGGCAGTGTAAATTGCAGAAGTGTGTTGCACTTTCAACTACTGAAGCAGAGAACATTGCCGCTACAGAAGCTGGCACGGAGATGGTATGGCTCAAGCGGTTTCTTCAAGAGCTAGAATTGCATCGAAAGGAGTATGTCGTCTATTATGACAGTCAAAGTGCAACAGACTTGAGCAAGAACTCCATGTACCATGCAAGAACAAAAAATATAGATGTGAGATATCATTGGATTCGTGAGCAGGTGGAGAACGAATCTTTACAGGTCAAAAAGATTCACACAAGTGAAAATCCTGCTGATATGTTGACCAAGGTTGTACCAAGAGACAAGTTCGAGCTATACAAAGAACTTGTCGGCATGCACTGAAACTAGAAAACAGTGCTACCTCCTCTAGCCGAATGAGACTAGGATACGAATCGGATTATGCTAGTTTATGAATTGAACCCTTAGGATATGAATTAAAATTTTAGTGTAAGAATTGAAGTTTTACGATATGAATTGAATTTTCAGTTTATGAATTGAACTTTTAAGATATGAATTAACTTTTAGTTTGGAAAATGAAATTTTAGGATATGAAATTAATTAACTAGAAAAATATTGGAATGTGAATTAACTAAATTAATTTTCTCTTGTTTTATTTGTATAGATGGAACTTCATACTTGGATGTACAATAGGAATTATCCTAATCGACGGGGATTGAGGGAGGATTTTGTAGAAGGGGTGGATGACTTTATTGGACATGCAATGTCTCTTCCACCATACCTAATTGAAGGAGTAATTAGGTGCCCTTGTGTTAATTGCGACTGTATGAAGTTTGGAAAACCGGATGAAGTTAAGCTTCATCTTTATAGAAAGGGGTTTATAGAAAATTACTTTGTGTTGACTAATCATGGAGAGATCGATGGTAGCCATGGGATATTTCATAATCTAGTTGTGGGTGAAAGTAGTAGGTCGGTGGAGAATACAAATAGTGATTCCGGAATTCATCATATGGTTTCGAATGCTTTTGGGATGCACTTTGGGGGTGATTCCAATGAAAATGTTGAACAAACTCCTAATGATGAGGCAAAATGTTTTTATGAAAAATTAGAGGAAGCTAGTCGTCCATTACATAACGGAAGTCCGCACTCTAAGTTGTCTGTTGCAGTTAGATTACTAAGTATGAAATCTGACTGGAATATTTCTCAAGGAGCCATGGACTCTTTATTAACCTTATGCGTGAAGTAGTTGACCGTGATGTCGACTTACCTGTTGATTTCTATAAGGCAAAGAGATTGGTTTCTAAGTGAGGACTTTCGTCAATGAGAATTGATTGTTGTGAAGATGGTTGCATGTTATACTATAAAGATGATGCAGGTTTGGACAGTTGTAAATTCTGCGAAAAGCCTCGTTTCAAGAGGCTTTCCAGCGGGAAGATGGTCGTTATCAAGTCGATGCATTATTTACCTCTTATACCTAGGTTAAAGAGGTTATATGCGTCGATGAGCTCTGCTCCTCATATGAGATGGCACTTTGAAAATAGAAGACCATCCGCTGTTATGTGTCATCCTTCTGATGGAGAAGCTTGGAAGCACTTTGATAGGACGTATCCGGATTATGCTAGTGAACTGAGGAATGTTCGGTTGGGTTTGTGTGCTGATGGCTTCACCCCATTTTTTGTTTCTGCAACACCTTATTCATGTTGGCCTGTCTTTCTTACACCTTATAATCTACCACTAGAGTTGTGCATGACTAGTCCATACATATTCTTGAACTGTATTATCCCTGGTCCACGTAATCCAAAAAGCTTAATTGATGTAAATTTGCAACCATTGATTGATGAGCTAAAACAATTGTGGTACGATGGTGTTGAAACATATGACATATCAACCAAACAGAATTTTAATTTGCGTGTCAATTTAATGTGGACAATTAATAATTTTCCTGCGTATGGAATGTTGTCTGGGTGGATGACTGCTGGGAAGCTAACTTGTCCTTACTGCATGGAAAATAGTAAAGCGTTTACTTTGAAATATGGCCAAAAGCAATCATGGTTTGATTGTCATCGTCAGTTCTTACCTCCTGGTCATGAGTTTAGAAGGATGAAAAATGCATTCAGAAAGAATAAAATGGAATGTGATTTTCTACCTCCGATACTTTCAGGAGAGGAAATTTGGGAGAGGGTCCAGAACTTCAGTAAAGTTACTGAAGCTCCACCTTATAGATTCCCAGAATACGGTGTTACTCACAATTGGGTGAAAAGGAGTATATATTGGGATTTTCCTTATTGGAAGGATAATCTTCTCCGTCACAACCTTGATGTCATACACATTGAGAAGAACTATTTTGATAATTTGTTCAACACAGTGATGGATATTAAAGGTAAGACCAAGGATAACGCAAAGGCTAGAATGGACTTGCAAGAATATTGGAGGCGGCCTGAACTACACTTGCAGACAACACACAATGGTAAGGTGTTCAAACCCAAAGCAAGTTACACATTCACTTTGGAAGAACGACGGCAAATTTGTGATTGGGTAACGAAATTGAAGATGCCTGAGGGTTATGCGTCGAATTTTGGGTGAAAAGTTGATATGGAGGCGGGGAAGTTGAGCCATTTGAAAAGTCATGACTGTCATGTCTTCATGGAGACCTTACTGCCTATTGCATTTTGTGGTTTGCCTGAAAGAATCTGGAAACCCATCACAGAGATCAGTTTATTCTTCAAAGACTTGTGTTCTTCCACGTTAAGGGAAGAAAACCTACTGCAGATGGACCAGAACATTCGTGTCACCTCTTCTAAGATGGAAAGGATATTTCCATGTGGGTTTTTTGATGTGATGGAACACCTTCCAACCCACCTTGTACCTGAGGCACGACTTGGAGGGCCCGTTCAATGCAGATGGATGTATCCCTTTGAGAGGTAATATTATATGTTTGATGTAATTTTCTGTTTTATTTTAATGTTCTTGGCTAACCTGAAATTATGATAGGACAATCGGCAAATGCAAACAATTTGTTAGGCAGAGGAACAGGGTTGCAGGATCTATATGCGAAGCATATCTTGCAAAGGGGACTGCTCATTTTTGCTCTTATTATTTTGAGAGTAATGTGGCATGTGCTAGTAATAGGCCCAACAGGCACATAGTCGACCTTATGAATGATCCGTCATATCCGCCTATGTCCATATTCAATCAACCAGGCCGATGTTTTAAAGATGTTAGAAAGAGGAGTTTGAGCGATATGGAGTTTAAGTCAGCTACACTTCATGTGTTGCTAAATTGTCCCGAAGTCGTACCATTTCTCAAGTAAGTATTGATTTAGTAGTTATCAAAATATAACAATTACTGTGATTACATCTCAATGCAACTACTAAAAATATTTGATGTGTCACAGTCACTTCGTGGGTTAATTTGGCCATGATGCTGTATATACGAGATTCGGTACGTGGTTCAAACAATTTGTAAGTTTCTCCTTAAAATATTCTAACACTACGTAGGTAAACAATGTTTAGAAGTTATGCTAACATATGAATTTTTTTAACAATATGTAGGTAAATGATCCAAATAATGGTGTAAACCAATTTTTGAAAGATATATCTTGGGTACCTGGGGTTGAGGTCAGAACAATGTCTAAGTACGTTGTGAATGGATATAAGTTCCATACCGAGGATTGCTCAAAAAATAAAAATAGCATGTAGGTTCAAGGTGGTGATGGCAACCGAGATGGAGATATTGATTATTATGGTGTGATCAAAAAAATAATTGAACTAGAATATACAGGTTGGCCATACAAGAAATTGATACTTTTTAGATGCAAGTGGCTTGACCCACACCCAACAAGAGGTACTAGAGTCCACAATCAGTATAATGTAATTGAGGTTAATAATAAGAGGGAGTGTGATCGCTATAATCCTTTTATAATTGCACATAATGTTAGGCAAGTGTATTATGCTCCTTATCCATTGCGGCGGAATAAGTCTGATTGGTGGGTTGTAATAAAAACTAAGCCTGTGGGTAGGGTCGAAGTTGAGAATGTGTTAGATGTTGCATATCAAAACAATATCCCCACTGTTGACCAAATAGTGGACGAAGTTTTAGAAAATGATTTGGAACATCCTGAACACATACTGGAAGAAGTTGATATTTCTGAAGTAAGAATTACAGAAAACAAGGAAGAAGTATCAACCGATGAAGCTCAAACTACCGAGGAAGAAGAATTCTCGAACGAGGAACTATACGACGATGAGCTTTAAACAGTTGGTTTCTTTAACAACTCTAGTTTATAGCTATTTTCTTTATATCTTTCAATCTTAATATGTATTATATTATGCAGATGACAGGCAAGGGTCTAGGTAACTATGATTCTAGTAGTTCTCGAGGTCGAGAAAAGGCTAGGAAACCAAAGAGGAGGGTAGAAGATTATGCTCCAACTTGTCCTGCCGTTTCAGAGTTGCCTATGCCTACGTCTTTTCCTCCACCCCAGGGCTATTCTGAGATGCCACAGCATCACCAGCCCTACACCTTCGTGCAGATACCAGGTCTTTCATCACAGATCCATAGGATTGTACGTCCGGCATACAGTCCAGCTGCCGCACATCCACGTGGATCTCAGCCATCTGCATCGCATGGACCGCATAGATCCATGTCACATCCACATGGATCACAGGCATTAGTATCGCAGCCACTAGGGTCACAGCCACTGGGGTCACAGCCAATGGGATCGCAGCCACTTGGGTCACAGCAATCAGTGTCACGTCCCCCTGCGGCCCATACAGCTATGTCGCAGTCACAGGGCTCGAAACCATCTTCATCTGGGACTCCATATATTACAGGCCTTCGCCTGCGAGACACTAGCTCCGACCCCCCTACACCTTCCACACATGCCTCTGATGTACAAGGTTCGGACGGTGATGGTGATGATGACGAGGAGGTGCATCGTGATCAATATGGCAGGATCATCATAGTCCCTGAGGGTGACGGGTAAGAGTTATTTGTTATTTTTTACGTTTACTAGTTTTGTACGGTTTTACTAAGATAATAATGTGTTTTTTTTATTACATTAAATGTTCATCCCTAGTAATGTTATTACAAGGATAATCATCCAAGCCACCAGAAAGCTATTAGATGGCCCTTATGCGACTTGGAGTAATTTCCCATTCTCGCTTAAGGAGCAAATTTTCAATGAATTTAAGGTATAAATGTTCTTTTATGCAGTACAATTATTTATATTTATGATATTTCCATCTAAATACTTAAATTTTGAAATACAGAGCAAGTGTGTATGGGAATATCGCTATAGTGCGGATGTAGCTGCTAATTTCCATCTCAAGGCTCGCAAGTGGTTGTCACATTGCTTTTCCAGAGCTAGAAAGTCGAACCAGAAGCCCTCCTGGTTGCTTGATCATCTATGGGAGGATTTGTAAAGGCAATGGCTAACCGCAGAGTTAGGAAAAAAAGCTCGTGCTTCTGAGAAGGGAGGCTCCCTGCACACTGGAGGTGCGGCCAGGCTCGGTACGATAAAGAGGAGAACGGTACGTAATTGCTTAATTTAATTTTAATTTTCAACGTCTACTCTGTTTATTAACTAAAATTTATGAGTTTTCAGGAGAAAAAGATGGACCGTCCGATGAGGCAAGATGAGTTATTCAAGGAGACTCATATTGTCAAGAAGAAGAAAAATTCGGATGAAGAAAGGTGGGTCGAGGGCCGAGCCTCGACTGTATATGTAAGTTTTCAATTTTCATTAAGTGCTTTGATTTACTTTTACATAACTTTTGAAATGAAACTTCAATGTAATTTTTCTTATAGGGTCGCTTCACAGCTGAGGTTGAAGAATTCATGCGCAGCCAGCCACCATCTTCATCGGCGCGATCCAATCCAACCGTCGGACGAGGATGCTGAAAGACTATGGACGCAGGCTGCTGGCAATCCAAAATGGGGGAAGGTATATGGGCTTCCCACTAAGAAATTCCACCGCTATAAGTGTGGAATGCAAGGAATAGGCACTTCTGCGCAAGCGGAGCAACTTGATGGGGAGAGCCTCTCCTCTGTGCGGGAGACTGTGGCAAAGCTCACAGCCGAGCTAGAAGCCTCCAAGGAAAGAGAAAGGATTAGAGATGCTCAGTATATTGCTATACAAGAGCAGCTCAAATCTCTCTTGGTTTCTAGCACTTTTCCGATTCCCCGGTCTCGTGAGTCATCGCCAGAGGCTCACCTTCCCCGTGCTACTTCCTCCCGTCCTCCCCGTTATTATCCCTCCGGTCCTACACAACTACACCCTTATCCATACCGTCCTGGTGATGAAACTTCATCGGACGATGACACTAATGATGTACAAAATAATAATCCTTGAATTGTAATAACATTTAACTTATTTTGGTTAGTTTATGTATAAGTTCTATTGAACTTTATACTTTGTTACTTTTAATGTTGTTGTTGTTGTTGTTGTTGTTGTTGTCGTTGTTGTTGTTGTTTATGGCATAAAATGCCATAAACGAATTTGGTTTGTTGTTGTTGAGAGTGAGTGATATTGTAGTGAGGTGGGGATATCAAAAGAGGATTATTTCTTTTGAGTATTGTAGTGGTCTTTGGAGTATTTTACTCGTATCTACAAAGTGTAAAATTTCTTGCTATAGTGATATCAGTTGCTCGTCTCGGGGCCGTGATTTTTTTCCTTATTCAAAAGTGTTTTCCACGTAAAAATCTCGGTGTCGCTGTCACTCTTTTATTCTTGATAATTACCGTATCTCGATGCTACGTTATTATTCCGCTTTTATTACCAACAGCCCTATATATAAGTAATAAGTGAAGGAACTCTGCTCTAGCAGAGAATTCCCAGGCTCCGAGGCAAAGAAAGAAGCTACATATTACCTCAGCCTTTATATAATAGTAGTAGTACAAGTTTGGGGTATAACAATTTCTCTAAGAGGAGAGTGGGAATAATGAATTTGAAGAGAGGCAGATCGAGTGATCAAGGGACAATCGAAAAAATCGTCATGGATGCGAAACAGAGTATACTCTCATTTTCTTTAACATACGATCCTATATATTAGTGAAATCTCTCCGTTTTTCCCTATTTTCTACCTCAGTTATTCATTTTTCTATGAACCTAAGGTTAAATTAAAAAGTCATTGTGTGCATTATACTCTTATTTTGTTCAGTAACAAAATTTTAAACATGTGTAATCCTATTCATGAATTCTCTCTGCTCTTCCGAATATTCTACCTTATGTTGTATAGGTAATACTACGAACAGATTTAAAAATGTGTGATCCTGTTACTGAAATCCTCTGATTTTTTCGAGTGTTCTATCCTAACTTTCCATTTTCCTGTGAAATTGGCACGGGTTTCAATTGTTGGATATTGTATCATATATACTCCACCTTGGTAGAAGCTTATATATGTTTTGTTTTATAGCCATAGATCCATGGTCACTGAATCGAACGATGACACCTATACGGATGTAATATGGTCAATATTTTATTGAAAACGTGTCAGGTTAATAGAAGTAAAAAAATATTTAAAAGAAAAAATTAATAAATAAGATAAGACAAGAAAGATTTTCGTGGTTCGACAATATTTGCATACTTCATGGCTACACAAAGAATAACTCTTTATTAATGGAAGAGAAAAAAGAAGTTGATAGATGATCTCAAATGAAAATACAGACCTCCTTTTATAGGCATTTGAATGCCCTGCCGACGTACGCACTTATGTCATAAGAAAGAATTCAACCGGGCGATGTAAGCGCTTACGTCATAAGAAAAGAATTCAAAGATGAATTCTTCTGCCTATTATTTTTCTTCTCTATTTGACTTTTCTTTCTTTTGTTTTGTCTACTTTTCTTTTTTCACATACAACAATATATTTGCTCCTATCAATCTTTCCCTCAAACCTATGTTACATCAAGAAAGAAACTAGAAAAAAAAGATTTGCTATTCTTTGGTGGCGCCTTCACGCTATCAATCTTGAAGGCTAACTGAGGCAGTGCGCAACCTCAGTTTATCAACACCAACAATTTTGGTTAATGTCTGACGATATTTTCAATCGATTGGAATAACACTAATCCAAATAACTAACAAATTCGAAAAACCAAATATTTGAAATCAAAGCTTTGAATAACTTTTAATTATGGACTTCTATTCTCAGAAATTTTCAATCAGCTACAATAAAAAGAAGCTCGACTGAAGATAAAAAAAATAACGCAGCTCAGATATCCAAGCTTCATATCAAAAAATTTTCCCTTTAAATCTCAGCTTTGAATCTTCGAAAAAATCAAATAATGGAAGTTCAAGTTGATAAAAAGTCATTTTTTCTTTTGAAAAAAAGTTACTAGTATATAACATTAATAATTATATAAATATATATTAGAACAAGGATAAATTAGATAAAAATTATTATTTTTTAATTTTTTAAAGTGACATTTATTTTGAATCAAATTTGTTTTGGCTGTCATTCGTAATCCTTGTATTAATTTGCCTATACTGGGCATGTCGCCACTGGTGTACACCAATAAGAAACGCAATGTACTGTGATGATTATTATTTGTCATATTTTATTCCTGATTATAATTTTTTATAATTTGTGCCTAAAACAAATTGCCAGGAATGCATGACCAACTTGATAGGAGGATATGAAAATCGAAGATTAGGGTAGAAGGATAATAGGTAGCCGAACGTAGTTTCTGTTTGTGCCGGGGGTACTCGGGTTAGTCTAGTAGTGTTCTTGCTCTTAGATTGTTAGCACATCTAAGTATCTTTCTTCTTTTCTTTGGCTTCTAGATTGTTGCTATTATCTTTTTGGCCTTTGTTGTTGATATTCCTTGTTTTTATTGTTCCTTTTCATCTTTCCTGAGCTAATCAGGATCCATTAGAAACATTCTTTCTATCACACTAGGATGGGGATAAGATATGCATACACACTACCCTCCTCAGAATTTACTTGTGGGATTCCACTGGATTTTTTGTTGTTGTTGTTGTTGTTGTTGTTGCATGACCTACTATATGATTATTATTTTTCATATATATTATTTTTGACTAGTTAAAGAATATACGTGTTGCACGTGTATTTTATATTATTAGGTATAAATTTTTTAAAAATTAGATAAATATTATTAAACTATGTGATTTAATTATAAAACAAAAATTTTAAGGACTACAAGGTCTTGAAGAGATGAACTTTTTAGCACACTTAATAAAGGAAAGCACTGTCACACAAAAATATTCTAATGCCTTATTGTAACTTCAATATATGAGTTGTGTGTTCGCTTCAGTAGCATAGACAAAATAAAATAATATGTTGACTTGTACGCAAATATCTTATAAAAATATTATATTTATGATCTTAAAAATTGCCGAAGTACCTAATATAAATATCATCTTACTCTTATTGGGACTCAACTCGAAAAGTACGAAAAATAAAGAGAGACTTTGTAGTGTTAGGTTTGGTTATCATACGGAGAATTTAATTGGATAAGTAACATTTAAAACCATCTAAATTTATTTTTAAAATAAAATAAAATGATTGTCATGAAAAATTAAGATAGAAAATTTATACTTATTATTATCTTATTTTAGTGTAGTGTAATTTTCAAATGGTATAAAAGTCTATTAATGTATTCATATAAATCATTACAATAGTATCTTCTAATTATAAAAAATAATTACAATTAACTTTAAAATTATTCGTTGGTAATACTTTAGTTACACAATACGTGAGTTCAACTGATGGGATATATCTTACTTAATTCACGAATAATATTGTTAATATATATTCTCTTATATCATTTGAATGACTTTGTCATGAGAAAAAACTTACTGTTAAGTTTATAGGCGTCACAAATTTTATAGTTATATCATAATTAAAGTAAATAATTCAATAAAGTAAAATCATTAATTACTTTTAAACTTTTAAATATTAAAATTTTCTACATATTTCAAGTAAAACAAGATCTAATAAATAAAATTTTGCTAATTTTAAAAATCTTAAATGTTAATAAAATAAGCAAATGACCCAATAATTCTTATCTTTTATTATCGTTAAATATTCAGTATTATTTAGCCTCTAGATTAGTATGTCAACACCATTTGCGGGGCTCATGGCTCCAGCCAGTCATTTATGTAAACTAGGAAGAGGAAAGTATTTGTAAAATTCCTAACATAAATAAAAGAGGAGATACATTTTCAAGAAATTTCGTTGAATAAAAAAGGAAGTGCATTTCATCTGTCTTATATTTTGGAATAGTTGTATGCCATATTTTTAGATTTTAAAACGTTGAGTCAAAGTAAACTTTTTGAGTTTTTAAATTGAATAATGTTTACTTTAACTGTTCAGATTACTTTTTTAATTTTCAGCTAACAATAATAACAATAATAATCCAGTATAATCTTATAAGTGGGGACTGACCATTTAGCATGTATGCAGACCTTATCGTCACTTTTCTAATTTTCAGCTATTCAATATTTATGATCTTTCCATTTTTTTAACTTCAAATCTTTTCAAAGCTTTTCCTTTCGTATTTAGAGCCAGTTTGACAAAGCTGTCAAATATTGCTTATTTTGAAAAGTGCTTTTATTCAAAAGTATTTTTTGAAAAAGTACTTTTGCAAAATAGCGATTTGTTATTTGAGCAATGCTTTTCGCAAGCTCATTGTATTTGCCAAATTGCGAAAGACATTAAAGGTTCAATTTGCGATTAGTATTATTTCGAATAGAATTTTCTTTAATATTTATTTTCAATTAAAATATAAAAGAAAAAGTAAAAATATAAATTAAAAATTCCAATCATTATAAAACATAGTTATTTCAAAGCTATAACATTGAGTGTTTGGTATTACTTATTGTTTATATGATAATTTAAATATGTCCAAATACATCATTCAATATAAATTTAAAATCTACTTTTAGAAATAAGAAAAAAAGAATAAAAATAAGATTAAAATAAAAAAGAGAAGAAATGTATAGTAGAAATAAAATAAAAAGGAAAAGGAAAAGAAAAATATTAAACTAATGAGTGATAATTTAAAAAATATAAATTTATTGTAAGGTTATTTTTGTCTTGAATGAATTAATTTTCTGCTTCTGCTTCTTGGAAGAAGCTAGAATTTGTAGCTTCTCTTCAAAAGCAAAAAAATTACTTCTGTTGCTGATCAAAGTACTTTTTTATTTTTAAAAAAAAGTAATTTTGTGACAAAGAAAAAATACTCTTAGACCATTCCCTTAAGTCCTTCCAATATAAGGTTAAATTTTAATATTTTTATTTATAAATTCTTACCTACTTCAATAATGAAAGATTTAATGGCCAAAATTAAAATGACGTTGAAGCACAGTTGCCAACTCGTCATTAACATGACGTTAGTACTGAATTCTGTTCTTAACCATTTTTTGGATGGCGAGCGCAAAGACAGGGGGGAGTAAGCCTTCGTGAATGCGAAGAGTGGCTCGCGAACACGAAGGCCATTGGCCGTTGCTACTTCGCGATCGCATCAGGTGTCTCACGAACGCAATGAGCACCTGATGCCCAGACTTTAAAATGTTCCAAACACAGGATTACCCATTTTTCACCATCTTCTCATTAGAGCTCGGCCTAGAGACGATTTTGAAGATAAATTTCATCACCATTTCATAGGTTAATATACTTTAACTCGTTTTTTTTCCATTTTCATCAACACCCATTGATTTCTAACCTTAATCTATGCTCTTTCATGGTAGAAAATTTGGGAGTTGGGTAGAATTAGGGGTTTTTGTAAAATTGAGATTTAGACCTCAAATAGAGGTCCAACTTTGAAACTAATCATATAATCGGGCTTGGGGGTGAATGGATAATTAGGTTTTGGTCCGGATCTCGGGTTTTGACCAAGCGGCCCCAGGTTGACTCTGGTTGACTTTTTGGGAAGAGTATAAAGATCTTAGCTTTATGTATTGTAATTTATTTTCCTAGTATTGTTTGTTGATATTAAGTCGATTATTGTTAGATTCGGTTGGTTTGGAGGCGAATTTTAAAGGAAAGGCCCTAGTTGAGCTATGATTTTCTTGCGGAGTGAGGTAAGGGTTGGGTCTAACCTTGATTTGAGAGAATTAGGAACGCTTGAACTATATGTTATGTGATTTACATGTGTATACGCCATCAAAATAGTTGTTTTCATGCTTTCCCATATTTCATTAATTATCTCTCTATGTCTTAACTGCGACATATTTTAATTGTTTTCTATGTTGTAACTTGTTACTTGTCATTTATTTACTCTTGTATTGAAATGCATGTTTCTTCCATGATTCCATGATTAATTGCTAGTGGCCTTACTTGTCTTACTTGCACACTTTAATTGTCATATATTTGGCTTGTCTTGTTGCTTTGTATTAATTGTAGAATTTCTTAATTTGGTATGAGGTTCCTTTATGGCTTTGCTTTCATAATTCTTTAATCGTAGAGATTCTTGTGAATTGAGCTGTTGAATCGATTACATTTATTGATTTTGTTTATGGATCGGGTTACACGCCGGAACGAGTGGAAAAAGGAAGGATTGATATTGATATGGTGGGATCGGATTGCACGCCGCAACAGATTTTATATGTGATATTGATTTTGTGAAATAAGGGAGGATTATGATATTGATTCTGATTATATGGAGAGATCAGGTTGCGCGCCGCAACAGATTTTACATGTTATTCCTGATATTGATATGGTGAAATAAGGGAGGATTGTGTTTGTACGGTAGGATCAGGTTGAGCGGCGCAATGTTTTGTGTGTTTTGTATTCACTATTGCATTGTGTTAGCTTTTAGTATTTTCATACGAGATTCTGAGGACTTGTGTTTCTGGCTTTACTGATTTCGAGGATTGAGTTTATTTCATCAGCTAACTGCATTAGTTTTCCTGTGTTCCTTTCCTGTTATTACTATTATACTGCATACAGGTTATTGTAAGTGACCCGCCTTAGCCTCGTTACCACTTCGTCGAGGTTAGGCTCGGCACTTATAGAGTATATGGGGTTGGTTGTACTCATACTACACTCTGCACTTCTTGTGCAGATCTTGGAGTCGGTCCTAGTGGCAGTCAGTATATAGCTCGGATTGATTACTTTACAGAGACTTGAGGTATAGTTGCACGGCGTCCGCAGCCCTGAAGTCCCCTTTCATATCTCTCTAGCGGTTTACTGTATTTCAAACAGTTATGCTTTCATTCGGACTTTTATTTATAGTACTCTAGTCTCTCGTGTACTTATGATACCCCTTCTAAGATTGTATCTAGATGTTGTTGTTATGATTTTCTCACTCTATTTCAGTTTATTCAGCTTCTTGGTTATTATTTAATTTGAATTGTTAAAAATGGTTAAAAATTATTCTAACATTGGCTTGCCTTGCAAGTGAAATGTTAGGCGCCATCACGGTCCCCAGGGTGGGAATTTCGGGGCGTGACAAGTTGGTATTAGAGCGCTAGGTTTCCTAGGTCTCACGAGTCGCGAGCAAGCTTAGTAGAGTCTGGAGGATCAGTACGGAGACGTCTGTACTTATCTTCTAGATGCTATGGAGTTAGGAACAATTTCACTTCTTTCTTTCTCTATCGTGCAATTTTATTCTATCATTGATAATTGAACCGTTCTATTCTTGTTCTCTCGCAGATGGGGGGAACACGCCCTTGCATCTACAGCCGGACAGGAGCCGAATCCCATTGTGGTAGCTACTACCAGGGGCAGAGACCGAGGTCGAGGCAGAGGCAGAGCTCAGCCTAGAGCTCGAGCAGCAGCACCTGCAGTGGAGCCTCAGATTGATCACGAGGAGGAGGTTCCAGCTCAGGCTGTACACGTCGGACCAGCTCAGGTCCCCGAGGGGTTCATAGCCACTCCAGTGCTTCAGGACGCTCTAGTCTTTTTGGTGGGACTTATGGAGAGTGTGGCCTAGACCTGTACATTCCCGGTGGCACCAATCATCACTCGAGCTGGGGGAGGAGCACAGACTCCCGCTACTCACTCCCGGGAGCAGGTAGCTCCCCATTATCAGACTCCAGCAGCCCCGCCAGTTAGGGTGGTTCAGCCGGTTATTGCGACATAGGCCAGTGATAGACCCGCTATATCTTATGAGGCCTTGTTGAGGTTGGACAAGTTTACCAAGCTCTTTCTTGTTCATTTCAGTGATGCACCTTCTGAGGACCCACAGGATTATCTAGACTAGCTGGTTCGCCTGCACATACCTGGGATCAGTTTTCACAGCTATTTCTAGAGAAGTTCATCCCTGTCACTCTGAGAGAGGATTACCACAGGCAGTTTGAGCGTTTTCAGCAGGGTAATATGACCGTTACCTAGTACGAGACTCGATTTGTGGCCCTAGCTCGCCATGCCATTATCTTGCTTCCTACTGAGAGGGAGAGAGTGAGGAGATTCATTGATGGGCTCACTTTCACTATCAAGCTACAGATGGACAAGGAGACTATATTTACTTTCCAGAGGGCCATAGTGTCACACCCGGACCTCAGAGAGCGCAACCAGCGATCAACCGAGATAACCCGGCCGAACAAGCTTGTGCAATACCTTCTACCGAACTCACCCATGAATAAAGAGAAGATCTATTTCATTGATTAGACCATGGGAAGATCAAGTGAGCAACACAAATTCATTACCATTAGTCACATATTTTATAAGTTCTCAAAATACATACACTTTCATAGCATGAAGTGGAACAAGTGGTACAAAAACAACATTACTAGTTTGACTTTCAACACCAACATACAACCCACACTATGTCTACAGAGCCTCTAATAGATACAAAAGAGTACTATGATAGTGCCGGCAACAAGGCCTCGGCTATACCTCAAAACATAATACACAAGGAACAAAAGATACACGAACCCGAAATGAGTGGGGCTCACCAAGTCAGATGGGAAGAGGGTATACCGCTATCACTGATCAAAGCCACCTGATGTGGAACCACCTACATCCATTAAAGATGCAGCGCCTCCAACAAAAGGGAATTTAGTACATACGGAATAGTACTAGTATGAATGAATAAACACCCTCTCAATAGAACGAGTAATAAAACAAGGAAGATCAATCATCGAATCAATGGAATCCTCAAACAATACCAAGACACCAAGTTGGGAGCAAGATAAGATTTCAAGTAAATTACATATTTTAGGTTGGGAGATCTTTAGCACCGCTATACCACCGTGACTTTAGCATAGAATCCGATCACGACCCGATCAGCAGACCGTCTCACCCAAAGACATCAACCACAATCAAAATCACTATCAAAATCTCAATCACTATCTCAATCACAACCTCAAGCACAAGCACAATCACCACTACGTGTGCGGCATAGCATCCGATCTCGACCCAACCGGCTAGGCCATATCACCACAATGTCATGTGGATCGACATCACCTTTTGCTAGCAATCATCTCATCCCATTTATGGAGAATAATCTCATTACATCAATCTCATCCCAAACAAGGAAAATAATTACAATACACACCTACACCGACATGTGTAGTTTCGGGGTTAGGTTATTTTAACCTACCCCTCCTCGGTGACTAACGGTACTCCCAATTATTTATTATATAAAGGATTTTCAGTTCATTTCATAGTCTTTTACTAATCTTTTTATTTCATTGGCACTAATAGCCACAATTACAATATCATTCTTGGCACAGTGGCTGTATTTCATATGTCATGATCACCCCTTTCACTTTCAAACATCATCATGAATTATCAACAACAAAGAATCTCTAATCACGAGCTTTAGTACACATATGAGCAAATAAGAGTCTTAGGCACCTAGGATTTTCTTCCACAATTTGGCATAATAACTAGCATTTGAGACATAATTGAATTCATAATATTTGGACACATGGTCACATTTGAATACAATTTCGAAGGATAACACAATATGATAAGAGCATTTGGTATACATTTTGAACATATAACTTTCGACACAGTGTTTATTCGGAATATCAAGTTTATAAGAAACAACTCGGAACATGAGACATAAGAGCATGAGCCAATCATAACTATAACTTACGAGGACATAATGGATTCGATTCTACAAGAGGAGTTTAGCCAACGTACCTCGCTTTAAGCTTTCTTAAATTACTACAATGTTCCAGAAATCTTAGCAACTTCGATCTACTGGAAATATAACAAAATTAAACACAAATTAGGAAGGTTTTCGTGGTTTCGGCTCATTTGAGCATTTTAACAAATACTAGGTGGACATTATGATCTCAAGGTCCTCCTATGGTGGATTTCTTCATCCCACAACCCATAGTCTACCTATTTGAGCTCAACAGCCCTCCCATAAATCTTGATACTACATGCATGCATAAATAACAATCTCACACCCAAGAATCACACTCCTCACTAACCATTTTCTACCCCAAACTCGAAATTGAAACTAGAGTATGGAACCTTACCTTTTGAATGAAGACCTTGTGAGTTTTCCTTGTGAATTTTCCAAGTCTTGAGCAAGGATTGATGAACAATTAGCTTAGGAATCTCCCTCCCACTCTAGACTACTTTCCTCTCTCTAAAATATCAGTTAGGACCAGCCAAAATAAACCACAAGTTATTTTTGTAAAAATTGGATCGGGTGAAATTTTTCAAAACTTAAACTCTACGAAGCCGGGTCTGCAATCGCAGACCGGACCGCAAAATAGGTACGCGGACCGCAAAAGGGACAACATAAAGAGTCCCAAAAACTGCACAGGGCTGGAAAGGTCTGCGATGGATCTGTGGGCCGCAGATCAGTTCTGCGGTCGCATAATGGACCGCAGAACCTCCTTTCGAAGTTTTCTCATGCTGGATCTACGATGAATTGTGTGGGCCGCGAAATGATTATGTGTCACTAGGGGTGGGTATCGGTCGGTTCGGTTCGGTTTTGTATAATTTCGGTTTGGTTTATTCGGTTTTCGGTTTTTAATTTTAATAACCAAACCAAACCAAAGTTATTACGGTTCGGTGCGGTTTTTTCAAAGTTTGGTTCGGTTATTTTCGGTTTAATTTTTCGGTTATAAACGGTTCAAGATTTTCAACGATGACCACAATATTTAGTAGTAAAACAAACTATAATTATGTAATATTATTGTAAATACACCTGCTGGATCGTTTGAGTGCAAGTTAAAATGCATGATTTATCATGTAATAGTAATACACCTGCTGATTAATTATGTAATACAGCGGACTACATTGTAAATACACCTGCTGTAAATACACCTTGTATTACATTGTAAATACACCTGCTGTAAATCAACGCAAGAAGCACACACAATTACATATCAGAAACATGTGGATGCATAGGGTCTGGGAGAATGCCTGCAGCACCACAAGTTTTGCTCAGAGATTCGCAAAACACTAACTATAGATGGAAATTTTTGACTGTAAACTAAAAAAGAAAATTTTGATTGTAACTTTCGACCTTAATCTGCTTATTAAGCAGCTTCAAACCTACAAACAAGCTCACTGATCAAACTTCATCTCTGTATATCTGCAAAGAACAATAGATGAATTCAAAATTTAAAATGGTTAATTATACAAATTACACCCAAACCAACTGTTTATAATAACTCACTAAACAGAACAATAACCCAATATGAATAGAACAGTGGAAAACAACAGTAAAGGAAATAGAGAGTAGATGAGAGTTATGTGGATCATTACCTATTCCAGTACTTAATATCTAAACCCAGGCAATTCATAAACATTTTCACTCGAAAGCAATCAGGAAGATCATGAACAATTAGATCTTCTCAAAGTATTTTTATCTATTCAAATGTGGAAGGTAGTTCATTATCAGTTTTATGACATTGACGGTTTCTTCTAGGATAGGATCTAACCTTTTCAATTTTATACAATACACAAACATACAGTTGTTTACATGAGCTCCTAAATCTATTAAGGAATTCAGCGACAGTGTAATAGGCAAGCTACTCCAGAACACGGATCTACATTCACGTAATATTTATGAAAACTATAACCGATTTAACCAGAATAAGCAGCTATTACATGAATAGAGCAAGAGAAAAAAGTATTTGACAACTCAAGCAATACGGCAGTAGCAAAGCAAAAAGTCACCTTTTTTTGGATACGCTAAGAAGTCACCTTTACTTTCCCAAGCTTTTCTTTTAGGTTCAAGAACAGGTTCCAAAGATAAGGATTTTGGACACTTACAGCCAGACACTATAAATCATGGATGAAGAGTTTTTACCCCGTACTCACTCTTTCACTTAAAATACCACACACATAAGCAAGATGTAACAGAGACAATACAGAAAATAATTATAAGGAACTAAAAGTTTTTCAAGAAATATAATCTACAATTAGTCATAGAAACCGCATGTCTTGAAATTAAGTTAAAAACTTATTAAGACCTTTTCTAAGAACTTTATACATATGATGAGACGACAACACAGAACCAGCCTTAAAGTATGAGGGTAGTGAACCTTCCCATAATTAAATAGCACGATTTCAAAAATTTACCAACTTACCGTACTCCCCTTTGCCCCAGTAATTGTCATAAGGGCAATGCAGTTTCTGGGAAAAGGTTTCAGCAATCCCTTTAGCAGCAGCTCTTTATTAAATTGTGAGCCTTTATTTGCCAATTTATTTTTCATCTTCATATCTAAGGCTGCTGTAGCAGCTTCTTTATTGCTGCTAATGGCTTTCTCAATTTCTAGTTGGAGCTCCAAAGGGCCTGCATGCCAAATTACCAACACGCAACAGTCATTTGATACACACATGCCAAGGAAGACTTCAATAGCAAACAATGGTACAGAGCACTGATACTATATAACTCTTCATATAGAGCATACAAGACCTAAATGATTAATTTCCTTCATCCATTTTCCTTCAGATTTGATATATATTTGTTTATAAAGCACAATGTAACTTAATTTTAATGTCACTATTAAATTCCTCATGCACGCTGGTAATGAATCTAGTCTGTCTCTGTCTCTCTCTCTAGCCTTATCATGCATAGCTATGATAAGGCAATATGTTTCTCGTCAATTCATAATAGAGTTAAAGATAGCCTCTGCTGCAGTCATGTTGCTCTCTCAGTTTGATTTGCTGAGGAAAAAGGATGAGCGACGAGCGGAGGAAAAAGGCGTCACAGCAACAGCAATCGGCACAGTAGGAGAAATTAACGCGCATATATGCTACAAACAATAGCAGAAAGCCAGAAACCAGAAAAATCGAAAATTATTTTTGATAATTTTTCTTTCTTTATATCCAAGAGAAAAAAAAGGACACACAAAGAAATGAAGAATGAGTCGTATGTATTTCTGATGGACCTTCTAATTCAAAATTAGTTTAGCAAGATTTAAATTATTATTTTTCGATAATTTCTTTATTCAACCATATCTCTACACAAAGTTCAAAGAAAATTGATTTCTTGAAAAAAGAAGGAGCTAGGAGCCGCAGCTAAGAGGTAACCACTAACCTGACACCTGAGGAAGAAGGATGAGCGAGTTCAATCGGAAGTCGGAACCCTAATTTTGGAGGTACTGGTGACTGGTGAGGGCGTCGGCAGACGGCACTCGGCAGTGGTAGGTGGGTACTGGGTCGTGACTCGTGAGTGACTGAGTGGTGAGGATCTGAGGAGTGATATCGACGACGACGATTGAGCCTTGAGGAGTTGAGGACTTGAGGTTGGAGAGGTAAGAAGTTGAGAAATGAGAAGTGAGAACTGAGGAAGAGGATTGAGGAAAGTCGATCTTAGGAATTAACGTATTAGGTTAGGGTAACGGCAGTGGGCTTGGGCCGGCTTGCACTTGCAGACCAATTAATTAGGGGTGGGCTTCAGATGCTTTGGGGTTTGGGCTTCATATATATAATGTTATATAGTAGTAAAATTTTCGGTTTTCGGTTAAATCGAAAACCCGAAATCTTAAAACCGAAAACCGAACCGAAAACCGAAATTTTAAAAATTTAAAACCGAAAACCGAACCGAAAACCGAAAAACCGAAACCGAAAAAACCGAAATTTTCGGTTCGGTCGGTATTATGCCCACCCCTATGTGTCACATAATGGGCCGCATAATGGTCCTCAAATTAGCTCAAGTTCTGCTGCACTCTACGGCCGATCTGTGGCCCACAAAGTGGTTCTGCGGTCGCATAGTGGACCACAGAAACGTCATGGTCTGCAAAATGATTCCTTCAACTCCCTGACATACTGTACAACCCACAAAATTCGTACCCTCAATCACACTACTCTACCTCGGTGCCACGAAACCTCGGGTTTTAGGTGAAATTTTACGAGGCCTTACATCCTCCCCTGCTTAAGATCATTCGTCCTCGAATGAGGGTCAAAGTTCACCATTAGCATCCAATGTGACTCAGCTTTTACTTCACACACCAGCAATTCCTAATTTTTGACTAACTCCCTAAATTTCCAAGAATTTCGCCAGAGTCTCCCCATACTTGGGCCTATCCATCTATCAGAGAATCCCAGAAACCAAACCTAACAACATATACCTAATCCAACGACGCAACATAACATTAAAACAACGCCAACCGTAGCCTCATGAGCAGTATATTACCAAAAAGGAACACCTGTAACATCAACTGTACAAGTGAAACATAATTAATAGAAGGCAAACTTTTAGCATTTTCATAGAACACAACTTCATAAATACATAGCTATTCAAACAAATGAGGGTACTTCTTCTTCATTTCTTCCTCGGCCTCCCAGGTGGCCTCTTCGACCTGTTGGTTTCGCCATAGGACTTTCACGGAGACAATTTCCTTATTTCTCAGCTTACGGACTTGCCTATCAAGAATGACAACTGGAATTTCTTCATAAGTCAATTCCTCATTAGCCTCAATAGTCTAAACCGGAACAATAAGCGACGGATCTCCAACCACCTTCTTCAACATGGATACGTGAAACATCAGGTGCACTAAAGATATCTCTGGAGGGAGTTCAAGCTTGTAAGCCACCTAACCAATCCTCTGATGATTCTATATGGTCTGACATAACTCAGAATCAACTTCCCTTTCTTACCAAATCGCATTATACCCTTCATGGGGAGAACCTTCAAGAATACCCAATCATCTTCTTTGAACTCCAAATCCCTGCGACACACATCCAAATAGGACTTCTGACGACTCTGAGTAGTTTTCAACCGTTCTGTGATGATCTTAAACGTCTCCATAGCCTGATTCACGAGGTCTGTCCCTATCAACTCTGCTTCCCCAATCTCAAACTATCCAATGGGAGATCTACATCTCCTACCATATAATGCACCGAACGGTGCCATCTAAATGCTGGCATGATAATTATTGTTGTAGGCAAATTCTATGAGCGGGAAATGATCATCACAACTACCTTTGAAGTCAAGAATACAAGCACGCAACATATCCTTGAGCGTCTAAATAGTCCGCTCTGCCTGCCCGTCGGTTTGTGGATAGAAGGATGTACTAAGATTCACCTGAGTACCCAAACCTTGCTGAAATTTCTTCCAAAAATTAGTTGTAAACTGTGCCCCTCGATCGGAGATAATAGAAATTGGAGTGTCATGCAACCTGACTATTTCCTTGATATATTGCTGAGCATAATGTTCTACTGTGTCGGTAGCCTTAACAGGTAAGAAGTGAGTTGATTTTGTGAGTCGGTCCACAATCACCCAAATCAAGTCAAACTTGCGAGGCGTGCGAGGTAGTCCCACCAAAAAGTCCATATTGATCATCTCCCACATCTACGTCGGAATTTCTATGTTCTGTGCCAACCTACCGGACCTTTGATGTTCGGCCTTTACTTGTTGACAATTTGGGCATCTTGCCACAAAGTCCACTACATTCCTCTTCATATCATTCCACCAGTAGACTTCCTTAAGATCATGGTACATCTTTGTAGAACCTGGGTGCACGGAATACCTAAAAGTGTGAGCCTAGTCATGATTCTTTCACGGAGACCATCTATATTTGGAACACATAATCGCCCTTGGTACCTTAGTGTACCATCATCCATGCCAAGAGAAAAAGCCATGGTCTTATGTTTATGAATCCCCTCCTTTAATTGTACCAGCAATGGATTGTTGTATTGCTTCTCCTTGACTTCCACAACAAGTGATGATTTAGCCCTATTTTGCGCAATCACTCCTTCTTCACTGGAGTCTGTAAGGCAAACTCCCGAAATAGCCAACCGATGTACCTCCTTAGCCAACAGCCTTTGATATGCCTTTAAGTGAGTCAAGCTACCCATAGATTTCTGGCAGTGCATCCCCCACAACATTAGCCTTCCCCGTATGATATAGAATATCGATGTCGTAATCCTTGAGTAACTCAAGCCATCTTCTCTTCCTCAGATTCAATTCCTTCTGCTTGAAAATATATTGAAGGCTCTTATGGTCCGTGAGTATATCCACATGGACCCCATACAAATAATGACGCTAAATCTTCAATGCAAATACCACCACAGCAAGTTCTAAGTCATGTGTTAGATAGTTCTTTTCATGATTCTTGAGTTGCCTAGAAGCATAAGATATCACCTTGCCATGTTGCATTAATACACACCTAAGTCTGATTCTTGAAGCATCACAATATACCACAAACCCATATGTACCCTCTAGTAGGGTCAACACCGGTGTCGTAGTCAATCTTGATTTCAACTCTTGGAAGCTCTTTTCACAAGCATATGACCATTGGAACTTAACCGCCTTCTGCGTCAATTTAGTCAACGGAGAGGCAAGAGTAGAGAACCCCTCCACAAACTTCATGCAATACCCAGCTAAGCCCAAGAAACTGTGAATCTCTGTTAGAGTTGTAGGTCTAGGCCAATTTTACACCGCTACAATCTTCTGAGGGTCAACCTTAATTCCTTCTCGGGAGACGACATGTCCCAAGAACGTGATAAATTCAAGCCAAAATTCACACTTAGAAAACTTCGCATACAACTTGTGCTGATATAGAGTCTGCAAAACTGCCCTAAGATGATCTGCGTGGTCCTCTCTACTTCGTGAATATACAAGAATATAGTCAATGAATACTATCACAAAGGAGTCAAGAAAAGGCTTGAAGACTCGATTCACAAGATCCATGAAAGTTGTCGGGGCATTTGTTAGCCCAAAAGACATCACCAAGAACTCAAAGTGCGCATACCGAGTCTTAAAAGCTGTTTTCGGAATATCCTGCTCTCTGATCTTTAATTGGTGATACACGGATCTTAAATCAATTTTGGAGAAGTACTTAGCACCCCCCCCCCCCCC